>JAATLQ010038464.1:0-109318 GCA_013421005.1 Heliconius erato x Heliconius himera | reverse complement strand
CAAAATCCACAATATAATAATTGTTTTAAAATCTACATACTATAGGCTTTATAAAAATATATAACACTTTATACCTATTTGCACATTTTTTTTAAGGAAATTAAGTTTAAAGTATCGATGCGAACAACCTGAAATAGACATTCTTCCGTATTACAATTTCTCACAATTAAAAAAAAATATTCCAAATGTAATTCACGAAAAAATAATTCATTACATTAAAGGTCCACTATTATACTATTTAAAAAAAAATAAAAAGTGCGTCAGGGTCGACTTTAGTAAAAATGAATTTTGATCTGCCGTTGTTCTACCATTATCCATAGTGCTCCGTAGTGAACAAGATTTTGATCAAAATCTTTAGAAAATTCTTAAATTTAATAAAAAAATATTTGCCGAAAATTCTAAAGAGTACATTTTTTTTATATATTTTATAAATAATTCTACTGGATTGTAAATCTTCATACATCGAATGATGAAAGGGCCATCGGCTTTTCTTCGGATCAAAGTGGAGCCAGCGAGTCGGATAGCTTTTAAATGAAAGTTCTCTGTTTATTTTTACCTTGGGTATATCACATTCAATATTTCCTTAATATACGTAATAGCAGTACGAAATAATGTAGTAGGTATATTTTTATTTATTTAATTTCAGGGTGAAGCGAAATTAAAACTAACACAAGTTACTCCACTCTCCGCCGAATTCTCGAGGCATTGCGTGTTGATAGCGGGAACTCTCCGCCATGTATTTCCTTCTTACCAGAGCGAGGAAATGAAAATAATAAATATTTTATTTCCTCGACAAGAAATTAAACCCACAATCACCACGTTTACAGTTATATTATTACTAGCACTTATACTAAGATAAAGTGCTGCGTTTAGTTCCACCACTCAACACACGAAATCTTGAAAACTGGATGAAAATCGGGCAACGGAGAGCCATAACAATAGGTTCACTCTACCTACTCTTCCATCCAAAAAATAAAAAAAACAAAGCGTACAAAACCTAATAAATCTCTATCTCTAGTTCTCTCTAGCTCTCTCTTTAACGACACGTAACGAATGACATCAATTTATATTTCACAGAGTCAACCCTGAGTTACGGACGTCGGACTCTATTAAGATAATAACGATACAAAATTGCATAGCCTAAGCCATTTCATATTCATAGATGCGAAAACAGTTCATAACCTTAATTATGTTATAAATAAACATACAGTGTGTTATTTATGATGGTGTTCCAAGGACAAATTTGTTTTATATATTAATAAGTTAAATTTTGTGGGAATGTTTTTATGTTTTTTGGTAATGGTAGAGCTGATTGGGCTTGTCTGAAGGGATGAAAGGAGAGTGGGTTCGATTTTGTTTAGAGGAAAATTTGTTTATTTGGTGATAAGACAAAGCGTTAGGTTCTGCCACACAACACGCAATGTTTTAAAAATTATTTTGAAATATTAGAATGGAGTTGCCTAACACTAAGTTCGCACTATATAGATTATCCCAAATACCTACCTATATGAGAAATACTGTAAGAAGATAACCCATACCTATATGAGAGATACAGCAAGAAGTTATCAAAAAAAAATATTATTATTGTTATAGTACAGTTGATACATAGTATTTATCTGTAGCTTAGTAGTAGTAGTAATAGTGTTAGTAAAAGTGGAATCGTTTTACCAGAAAGTATTTATATTTTTTAGGGGTCTTTTTTGGCTTCACACTGCATTATCCTGGTACATAACAAGCAGCGGAAACGAGGTTACCAAGTGTTAAGACACTCCGTTCCAATTAAGATACTTTCGTTCGCCTTTTTCCACTGAATTCTCGAGGCATTGTGTAATGAGTGGCGGAACTCAACGCCCCGTTACGATAGCGCGGAAGTTAAAATATTAATTACTTCAATTCCTTGAGTGGAAATCGAACTCACAATCGCCCCATTTACAAGCACACGCTTGCGCCGCTGCCACAACGGTTTTCTAGGAGAAATTAATAAATAATATTTTAATTCTAGGCATTACTTTCTGCTAATTGCAAAGTATTAAGGAAAGAAGGAAGTGATTACTCATTTGACAAATATAAGTAAATATTTGTATTGATAAATATCAATATCTAGATTGATAGAATTCGAATAATATAGTGTTACATTTCTACGGTTACTGTGAGTATCTCGCAAATTGCGGTATACTAGTATGTGTGAACGTAGAAATTCAGATGTAGAATCTACCATACGAGTACGTAGTATGTAACGAACACCGCCTTGGCCTTATGTCATGCCATTATTCTTGGAGTATTCGATATCGGACATATTCTATTCTCTTGTGAAGTAATTCCATATATATTTGTATGAAATAATGGAAGAAATATAGTGAATGTTACGTTAGGTTTACATTTCTTTTAATTTAGTATTTTGGTCGCCTGATAGTAAACGCGATGGTTGCGTTCGTTTTACTCTTGAGGAATGATTTGTTTTTTGATATCTTCGCTCTGGTGCCAAGACTAAGCACCACGTTGAGTTTCGCCACTTATCAATCTCCAAAATTGGGTGGTAAGACGGAAGAGTGTCTTAATTTTAGGTTTCCTATCTTCCTGCGGGATCCCGTTAAATGCAGGATATACCATGTTAACTTATTTCTTATTATTGGATTTGATTTTGAGTTTTATACTGCTACATAATATATCCTTAGGATTCATTTTGAAGTTATAACCCGCTATTTATAGTAAACCACTTAAATTTTAACATTTTTTGGGACAAGTCGTAGTTCAAGCAGCGTTAAGTTCCGCTACTTGTGTCATAATGCCTCCAGAAATAAATAGGGAACAGAAGTGACTTAATAGGAATAGTGTCTTAACTCTAGGTTCCCCAATTCACTGCCAATTAAGCAAAAATCTGTCACTTTAAAAAAAAGCTCCTAAACAGAGTGACCCCTCACTAGATTATCGCAGCTTTCTCTTCATAATATTACAGTATGTAAAACAAAAACAATATTTACTTGGAATAAATAAATATCTAAGTAATATAAAGTAAGCCTGACACGCTCCTAAGCGAGTATTCCTTAAACAAATGGCCTGTATTCGAGATACCGTGACGGTCGTACGTCATATGTGACACGGCAATTCTTAAGTTGCATACATTGCTTTATAATATAGCAGAGTGTTGAATTGAAGTTGATGTTGAATGAAATAAATGTAGGAAAAAAATATTTGTAAAAACAAAAACTCGTGACCTCTTTAAATTATGCAGGGTTCCTGGTAAAGATTTTATTGATTGAAGAATTACTTATAGGTCCCGACTGTTAATCCTAATAAATTATTCGACTTGTTTATTTTCTTTTTAGTTTTATGCAGTCGGGGTTTTTGTTTTTACAAATATATTTTTATTAGAATTCTGGTATGGAATTAGAATATGGTAATAATAATCATGATATATCTTTTTGAAATCCTCGTAGTAAGCTTTTGAATTTGAGACCCATATTGTGGTATTCGAAACGAATTTTTTTTTTCACTAAGTCCAATGGCGTCCCACAGCCGCAATGATTGTTTTTATTTAACGTCACCGTCGTTATGTAAATCCGTTCAGTGGTTCTGGAGATATGAGGTAATAAAGAATAATACATACATACAAGATACGCGCGAAAAACATAACCCTTCCTTAGCAGTCGGGAAAAATATAACCATATATTCTTTTTTTACTAAGACCATAAAATTAACAATATTTATACTTAAAAAAAATACTGTAAATATTGTAACTACAAAAGAATCGAGTAAAGTAGAACTTGAAGTTTGACCTCGTTGGTTAGAATTGAATGATATATATTAATAAAATAAATATATGTGCAAAAAGTAAAAAATAAATCATATAAATATATCTGCTTTGACTTAGATTTTCCCAAAATCTTCCCATTTTGGTCAGAAATAATATTAATTTTCGTTTTGCGCTTCAAGTTTGATCCCATACATAGGTAGTCCTCTTCATCTCGTACATATTAAGCAGAAACAACTAGTATCAAGACACTCCGCCCTTCGCTTTTCTTATTAATATGGCACTACTCAGCCTACTATTCTAGAAGCCTCACACAAAATAGGTAGAATAATGAGATATTTATTTTATTACCTCGAACAATAATCGAATCCACGACCATCACGTTTATATTGAGCCACGATAATCTCTTATAAAACACAACATACTATATATAATATCAAATAAATATCCATTTCTCTGTATGGTATTGGTATTGCATCTTGAAGTGCATGAGCTGCTATCGCGTCTTTGTCACGCCCAAACTATTCTACTATTCTATACAATATTTGAGCGAACATCTGCACCAAACCAAATCTGCACAGAAAAATTAAATATGTATGAATTTTTGTATTCTTCTTTTGTTTCTTTTATAGTTAAACAGATCTCTCTGAATCTTTTTTAGTTAATGACCACCACTCAATCATACACTAAGATAAGAAGAATAATATTTAGATATTATGTGCGTCTGGAAACGGACAAACTTCGAAGTTTTTCCAGAGGTACGGATTCGAGTCCCACTTACTTAAAAAAAAATATGTCTCAAAATATTTTGAGGCCAGGGGCACAAAGTGTGACTGTAAAACAGATTGGTTGCGGGCTCGTTCCCCTCACGAGGATATGATTGAAATATTTACTTAAATTTATATTTCCATTTCTTCGCTCTGGTGCCGAAGTGTAGCGCGGCGTTGAGTTCTGCCACACAACACGCAATGCCTCCAGAATTCGGCAGAAAGTGGGAAACGGAGTGTATTAACACTAGGTTCCCTCTGCTTATCCTGCAGTGTGCGGGATACAGTGTGAAGCTGGTTTATTTATTTTATTTTTATTTTGTAACCAAATCGTAGCGGGACTCTATAGTTAAGATTCCGCTGTATGTCTGTCCATCTGTCACCAGGCTGTATCTGATAAACCGTTTAAATTTTGTTGCCACAGAAATATTAAAAAGCAGAAAAAAAAATATTATAACTATATTTTTCTCTGTGGTATCAAGGCGAAAGCGCGGCATTTAGTTCCGCCACTCAACACACAATGCTTCCAGAATTCGGCGGACAACGGGGAGCGAAGTGTCTTAACACTAAGCTCCCTCTGTCTACCCTGCCACATGCGGGATACTGCGTGAAGCTGAAAAAAATTACAGTAAATAAAAAAAAAACAAGCTCACATACATTGACCTCCATATATTCAGATGTTGCTACACAAATGACTCGCACGTTAACGACTCTTCGGAATAGCTTCCTTTGTTAAAAGTAATTTCAAGTTATAATTGGCACCATTCCCATTCAAATGATACTTTCAAGTTGTGTGGACGGTTTCAAAGGCTTCACGCAGTATATAACCACTACACTTAATAAGCAGCTAATAAAATTTGCTTATAATATTGAATAATAAGATTTCCTTGTAAAAAATATGAAGCAGCAGAATTTGGAAACCACTATCAGGGGTTAAAGCTTATGGAAAAAAAATATTTTTCATTTATTGAGGCCGTCGTGGCGTATTGGCACAAGGGTGTGTCTGTAACGCGACGATTCTGGGTTCCATAGAATCCCTAACTCGATGGAATAAATTATTATTTATTAATATTTTCTAGGCTAAACGCCCGGCGTTGAGTTCCGCCACTCAACACGTTTACATTTTTAAAATATTTTTGCATGTAGAGAGAGGAGTGAAGGTGTCCGTTTCTGTGTTGTGTTCATCCCATATTCATTTAATTAAAATTAAATCGCTTAGTCAACTATGTAATGTAAATAGGTGAAGCGTTTATTTGTTTGAACGCCTTAACATCAGAAACTATTCGTTCAATTTTTTTGCCCATTAACAGGGAATAGTTTAGGCGATATTGTATCACGGTAACCATTTTGCCACAGATTAAAAGTAGTATAATGATTATATATGAAAATATAGCACATAGTGCTTAAAGAACTTAACCAAGTTAGTTCGAGTCGGCATCCAGTCCTCTGGATGACACCTGTCAGATGCAAGTGACGCAGTCGAGGTCATAACTGAAGGGAACATAACAGAGCGAATACGGTACCATTCGATTTAGAATCCGACTGTGTACCACTGCGCCACGACGGTTTTGTTGTGATTGTTTGTATTTTATGTTAGTATTGAGGATTTTCGGAATATAATGTTAATCTATTTCTTGCACATTTTTGGTAAATTTATAAAAAATGGTGCTAAATCACTATGTATTCTTGTAGATACTTTCTATTATTAGGACATTAAAAATTAAATAATTATATTTCAATGAAAATGAAACATTTAATACTTTAATATACAGAGTGAAATTGTCAACACAACTTTAAATGATAAACGTCGTGAAATGAAAAAAAAATCCTACGTCTAAACTGTTGGGGTATCTTGATTATTTTTTTTAGGTATGGGTTTAAAATATTTTACCCAATACCCGTAAAAGGAGCGCTGACACTTCCAATTCGGATACCTGCTAAAAAGAATGCAAAGCTTACTTTAAAACCACAAATAAACAATAACATAATTTTTCACTGTAAACCCGACTGGTTGTGGGTTCGATCCCCACTCGAGGAGATGAAATATTTACTTAAATTTATATTTATATTTCGTCGCTCAGGTGTCGAGGCTAAGCGCGGCGTTGAGTTCTGCCACTCAACACGCAATGCTTAAAGAATTCGACAGAAAGTGGGGAACGGAGTGTCTTAACACTAGGTTCCTTCTGCCTACCCTGCTGTGTGCGGGATACAGCGTGAAGCTGATTTATTTATTTTATTTTTAATTTTTTCACACCAATCGCAACTATATTAAAACTATTATTATATACATATAGAAATCATTATTCAATAGTTTTTTTTTATTAAAAGCAAGGATCGAATTGTTGCGAAACTAGATCCTCCTTGCCTATCCTTCTATGCGAAAAAAACAAGAAACCAGTCATTATCATTCAATCATAGGGGTTATCCCACACTTATGTAAAAAAAATTAAACGAAGACGGATTTGAACCCGCGCTTTTTGGAAACCTGCGCTCTGACTACTAAGCTGTACGTTCTATTCAAGCAACATCGAAATTCTTATACGCTTGTTATATCACGACATACATACAAACATACATACAAACATACATACAAACACATACAAAAAAAATATCATTTCCTTAACAAAATTCGCTTAACATCGAGCTTTTATTTTAATGAGCGCCGTTAAATATATCGTTCCTACTTCTACTGATTGATGGAAGCTCATCTCATTATTCGGTAATGGCCTTATAATTGATTTTCGTTGCATCATTTCGAACGAATTAATTCGTTCGTTAAAATTATGACGTCTCTGACGTATATGCATATCTTCTTTGCTTATTATTTAAGCATTATTTTAAAGTTTTGCTGTAGAGGCAAAAACGTGGGGTTGTAAACGCGATTAGTTGTGGGTTCGAATATTGACTCCCATGCATTATGTTCAGAATTCAGCGGAAAATGGTGGACAGAAGTGTCAGAATGGGATCGGAGTGCCTTAACTCTAGGTTCACAGGGTTTCCAGGTTCTCACTTCCTACTCTGCTATGTGAGAAAAACAGCGTGTAGCTATTTCTTTTTAAATGTAGGTCATCGTACGCAGTGGGACGTCGGATTGTAAATAATGAGAAATGGTTGTGTTTAATTATTTTCTTTGCTGCGTACGGTTCACCTGATGGTAAGTGATCACCGCCGCCCACGACCCCGTGCAACACCAGAGGAGCTACAGGTGCGGTGCCAGACTTAAAGGTAGAGCGCGCTTTTTGAAAGTACCCAAATTGTATCGACTTGGGAACACTGCCGCAAGTAGGATATTCCAGTTTTACTATTTATCTTTAAATCTGATACGCGAAGAAGAAACATAATTTATATTGGGAATTAAACATTGAGAAACTACTAATTTATTTTATTTGATTCATAGATATTTAGTGTTTAAATCACCATTATATATTATATTAATAAACGTAAAATAAAAAAATTGTCAATAAAACTAAAAATATAAAGGGATGTAACCTATTAAAGTATTCGACCCTCTATGTCTTCATTATAGTTTCATAGATAGGCTTATAATTGCGTGTCGTTGTGTAATTGCTCAGCAACGTGTGTTTAGTATTGGGAATAATACATCTGTTTTTTTTAATCTATTTATAGTTAAATCACGTTAACGTTATATTTGTTATGATTTCACACTGTATCCCGCATATAGCAGGATAGACAGAGGGAACCAAGTTCTAAGACACTCCGTTCTCTACTCTCCGCCAAAATCTTCTACACTTTCTGTGTTCAATAGCAACTTACACCTCGCTTTAGCTTATTGCCACAACAAGAATATGAAATGTGTGTATTCCCCCGATTCAGAAGTGAACCTGCAACCTTTGCTTTTAAGGTCAGAGGCAATGTAGCTAGTAGGCCATTCTATAGCAATAAAAATACTTATTAGTATCAGTATCATAAATATAGCAAGTTATATTATATTCTGTTTTTTGTTATTTTTATATTCTGTTTTAATAACTTATAATATTCGCTTAGCGTATTTCGATTTCATAAAATATTCTACATTTATATTTGTATTACATAAAAAAGTTAAGGACAACGTAGCACAAGAGTACAAGTGTGCTTTAAACACGACAGTTGTGGGTACGAATCCCATTAGAATATTAAAGAAAAAATTATATTATAATATTTCCTCACTCGGATAACAAGGCAAAATCGCGGCGTTAATTTACGGCACTCAACACGCAATGCCTCGAGATTTTCAAGCAAAGTGATTAACGAAAATTTATTTTAAAGCACTAGGTTATCAGGTTTAATTACTTCTACCCTGGTATGTGCGGGATATCGCATGAAAAAAAAATTGTCAACATCTGACTGTAAACGCGAGGTTATGACTTTTGGGTTCGATTCTCATATCCCTATGGGAGTGAGTGAATATTTACATTTTTCCGCTTTGGTAGACAAAGTGCGGCGTTAAGTGTCATCTGTCAAAATACAATGTGTTGAATTTGGATGGAAAACGATGAACGGAGTGTTTTGACACTAGATTTATATAATACAATTTTTAAACGTATATTAGATTGATATTCTTATAAATTCTAATTAACATTAGAAACAAAAAAAAATCTCAAAAATATCAAATAGCATAGAAAAGCATTTGAAAATGATTTAGCTAAATAACAAAACGTTACACGTTGACATTTTAAGAGGCAGGCAACGCTTGAATTGCTGTAACCCCTTTTCCAAAGGTCACAGTCCAAATAGCCTGTCACTATGAACTAGATATCAACTGTGAGTTTGTTAGTTATTATAAGAGTTACGCTAGCATTTCTTTTATTTATTTTAAATAAATAAATAAATCAAATCAAATCATCTTCACGCTGTATCTGGCTGTATATATTCTGGTGGCATTGCGTATTGAGTGGCAGAACTCAACGCCGTGCTTGTCCTCGACACCAGAGCGAAGAAATGGAAATTTAAAGAAATTTTTACTTAAGTAAATATTTCATCTCTTCGAGTGGGGATCGAAGCCACAACCAGTCGGTTTTACAGTCACACTTTGAGCCCCTGCGCCATGACTAGCCTAGCCTATATAAATAATTACATAAGTATAAGTTTAAGTAATGTCTAAATAAATACAAATAATGAAAAGAAATATATATATAACAGCAGAAGATACGGACCATGAATCTACAGTGTAAGAAATAATAACAATAAAAAACATCTAACATACGTCTCAGAGGCTGTCTTGTCGCAGTTAGTCAGGCGTGCAACTAACTGTAAATACAATGATTGTGGGTTTCATTCTCCTTCGGGGGAATAAAATATTTAATATTTTCATTTCTTCGATCTGGTAATTAGGCAAAGCGAGGCGTTGGGTTCCGCCAATCAACACGCAATCCCTCAAGAATTTTGATCTGTAACGAAGTCTCGTAAAATTAAGTTCCCAAATTCTCTCTGCCTTCTCTGCTATGTGCGCCATACAGCGTGAAGCTACAAAAACATTATTTCTACAACTTTTTGGCGCCGTGAAAGAGCTCGACGCAGGTGGACTTGGTGCTATACTATGCTAGATTGTCAATGTATAAAGAACATAGACACAAATTATAATTCTTGAATTAATTTTTTTGGATCATTTCGAACGAATCAACGTTCGTGGCAAATAATAAACAGTTGTTGTTTAGCCATTGAAGTGTTAAGATAATCAGTTTCCTACTTTCTACCCTATGTTTGAGACGTGTTACGATTTGACTGGCGAAACTTAACGCCGCGCATTATGTTATAACTAGAGTGGTTATTGGTCCCCACTTTGGTCTATTCAATCTCTTGATTGAGCGAAAGGAAGGAGTAACTCGTCGCACAATTTTAAAAATAGTCATTTCACTTATACGATATCCCACAACTATTGATTTATAGAGAGAGAGAGCAATAATTTTAACAATTACCTTTTTTTCTTATATATGTTTTCCACTATTACGTTTTTTTCCTATTACACAAAACTTTTACAGCCGATTGTAGCAATATTGTTCCAGTGGAAACAAGCCTAACTGTTTAGGGCGAACAAAATTCATTCCCTTTAAGTTTTCACATCACGTCGCGCTGTCAAAATTCTCATACGTTTTGATCGCGTTATTATGTGCGCCGTGCAAAACAAATGAGACGGCCAAGCATGAACTATGAATTACTAGAAATGGTATTTTCTTTTCAATTGAACTTCAAATGGGAATAGAACCTTTGACTATAACAACATTATCGCAGTATTAAGTTCCGAAACTCAACACGCAAACTGAGCATCTTGATACACTCAGCAGGGTAGACAGAAAGAATCTGAGAACCTAGTGTTAAGACACTCCGCCCCATTAATAGACTCCCGTCTCTCACATTCCGTCGAATCTAGAAGTATTGTGTGTAAGTGAGTGGAACTTAACGCCGCTCTTTGTCTCCTTATCAGAGCAAGTTAATGTAAAAATTACCTAAATATTAATAATAAAGAGAGAACTCCTACTAAACATATTTTTATATAGATACTATATTAAAAAAATGTAAAGCTTTTGATTATGACAAAAAATATATATTTTAAAATAAAACATTCAATTTGAAATGGTGGAAAAAGTGTCATGGTCATCGGCTTGAGAGTTAAAAATTTACACGATATACGCCGTCTCAAGTATTACTGAGATTTTTACTTCACTACGCGTGGCGACTCTCGGGAATTTAACTCGATGTTAAAAAAAATATATACTGTCGAAAAAAATATATATACTGTCGAGGCGTTAAGTTCCGCCACTGAACACGCAATGTCCCCAGAATTTGACAGAAAATGCCCTCTGCCTACCTTGTTAGTGCGGGATACAGCGTGAACCTGAACGAAAAATATAATGAAAATATGAAACGAGTAGATATTTAGAAGTTCCTGTTCCCCTATATCCCTGTGTACAGGTGAGTGCGTAAGCTCCACTCACGTTTTAGTAACCACCTCGCGGAATCTCAAGCAGACCGGCGTATCACATTGAGACGCATTTAAATTTCATTTGAAAGTAATAATTATGTTACATTGTTTGTTCGATATCCGATGACCTTGTGGTACAGTGGGTTGATTGATTACTTATAGGCAAAGGTAATGGGTTAAAATTTTGCAATTCATTTATGCATATATGTATAAAGCTACTGTTAGAAAGGCAAATCGTGGCGTTGAGCTTTGCTACTCAACACGCAGTGCCTCGAAATTTCGGCTGAAAGTGGGAAATGCAGTATCTTAATATTAGTTTACGTTGCTATTTCTGGGAAACAGCGTGAAGCTAAAGTCATCGCGTATATTTAAGATTATACATTTTTGGAAACCCGACGTTTCGAACACTTTGCAGTAGTCCGTGGTCACGGGTACGGGTACCCCTACCCGTATCACGTCCGTGGTAAGGATGAGGGTAGAGGGGGGCAAAGTGTTCGAAACGTCGGGTTTCCAAAAATGTATAATACAAAACATATGCGATTAAACCCGTTAAATTAGTTTCATTTAAAATGTGTAATAATCGTGGAAATCAAAGATCTTACTGACGTGAAGCTCATTGTAAAGCATAAAAAATTTAAAACTATAAATTTTAAATTAGTAAATAGGTACTTACATAAAAAAACTGGCAGCGATGGGATTCGAACCCACGCCTCCGAAAAGACTGGTGCCTTAAACCAGCGCCTTAGACCGCTCGGCCACGCTACCACTGAACATATTGATCCAATATATAAAACATATAAATAATATTTGATTTGTTATATACTATTATTAACTATCTTATTATTATTCATTTATTTATTTATAGAGATCCACGGCACATGCGTGCAAATGGAAACGCAATAGGTCGTAGATTCCATTTCCACTTGGAGAATTGAAATATAAAATATTTACATTTCCTCTGCTGTGGTTATGCAACACGCAATGCCTTTAATATTTAACACTGCGTTCCCAGGTTCCCTCTGCCTACCCTGCTATGTGCGGGATACAGCGTGAAGCTGAAAAAAATGTAGAAAAGTTCATCATGTACTGTTAGACACAGTTTCATAGTAAACACGATGATCATGTACTCTGTTCCCACTCTGGATAATTTACTATATTTTTTATTTCCCAATTTTCTGATGGGTGGAAAGTGGAAAAGCAAAAAACTAGATCCTAAGTTCTTTCTTAATACACTGCCATGCAGGAAAAGCTGTTTTTTGCAAGTATACAAAAACAATCAAGTGTAATACCACTTAAATAAATCTGATAGTAAAAATCGTGATGCAACATAAACTTCAATTAATTTTACGATCGGTAAAATATTTAAGCTGAAATGAATTTTTCCATTCCTGACACGATTTTATGTTTACAATATTGCTATAAGAGCCATTTACCAATATATATTAAATATTGGATATAAATAAATTATAGATTAACTCGTTTATAATTTTGAGATTTCACTGAGTGAGTTTAAAAGTAGCCGTAATTTGTACACGTTTTAAATTGTTTTATAATATTTCAGTAATAAATCAGAAATTAATAAGAAAAATCTATTTGATTTTTGATGCAGTAGTGTTTGGTAAGGGAAGTAGAGAACTATGGAGACTTTGGTTGACCTTCGAGAACACAATATACTGGAAGAAGGTTGCGTAAAAAGTTTAGGATCTCATAATACATTAAAATAGCTACTTTATACTGGACACCGAAAGTTGTATAAACGGTATTTATTGATATTATAATAATAAAAATTAGATAATTTAAATACTGTAAAATTAAACCAAATATGTCGGGAACTATTCGTACATTGAATATTTAACTCTACATTCTCCTTGTTCACAAAACTTCTCAGTAAGCGTAATCAAATCTTTATGGTACAGTTAAAAACTTGTAGTACAAAGAAAAAAAAATATTTTTAAATAAGTTAGAAATAAAAGATGAATGAAAAGAATAAAAACAGAAGAAATTAAAACAAAAAACATATGTTTTTTCATATACTTATGTATCACGCAAAATAAATAAAATTATATGTATAATTCATCTCATACAAAATGAGTGAAAACTGCTACAAACTAAAATTTATTAAATTTTACTTCCCGTTCTGAATCTGACCCACAATTCTGTTTTTTACAGAACTCACGATAGGAGAGTCCGACCCGCTTTTGATCGGTCTTTTCAACTTTGACAACTTCTAAAAAGCATAAAATATTGTTATTTTCCTTTATGTTTATCCAAATTCACGTGGGATATTCATAGATTATCTGTATATATAATACATATATTTTTTTTGTTTATTTATTGCATCTTCAGAATGTCACATTTAATGGTTTTAAAACCAGGCAGTTACATTCAGTACAGCCAAAGAGGTTTGATTACTCGCATCATATATATTCAAAATACGAAAATACTTTTGCCCTGACCTTATATAAATATTTCTCCGGTTTCCATATTCCACTCAACTTTCAGCAACATTACTTTTTGGGTAACGGAAATCAATGCTTTATCTTTTCTAATGAGTCTATTAATTGATTTTTTTCCTTATTTGCTATTGAACCCACTACCATCATATAAATGTAAAATGACAAACGGCCAAATTACATAGCCAAAAAATCTATCGAATTCTACTTCTATCTTCATAAGGGCTGTAACCCAAAAGACTGAGAAGTATTCACATAGCTATCAATAAACTATAAGAAACCGATGGTAAAATAGCAGTTCCATTTTCTAATCAAATATAAGACCGTATTACGTAAAACATACAATCGAAATTCCTTTGTGGGAAGTATTTTCGGGCGTTTGAATAATAGATGCGTGGGCTACCCTACGTTCAAATTACCGAACTAAATTATTGAGCATACCTCTCTGACCAGGTCTCGCTACAGAAAATAAGGCGAATGTCCATCTGTTTGTTTGACTTTTACTTGAAAATGTATTTGAATCCTAATTTAAGCTTTAACTAATCATATGTATGGAAATAATTGGTTACAATTTTACATTGCATTATTTTATCAAAGTCCATTGATTATATATAATAATATATAGGTATATGTAGCAAATATATATATTTTTTATTTTTTATACTATGATTCTCATGTGAGGCTATTGTGGCGCAGCACCTTATCTATAGGTTCGATTTAAAATTTGAATAATGTATATTTTCCTTTCCTCGCTCTAGCAAAAAGACAAAGCGTGGCGTTAAGTTCCACCACTCAACGCATTATGTTTTGAATGTTGTGTGGAAAATAAGGAATAGGGTATTTTTACACTCAGTTCCCTTTTCCTACATAATACGGCGTGAAGCGGAACCAGCGAAAGTGTAAGAAATATACAACGAATATATTTCTATATTTTCCTTCATTTTCCAGTCAAAACATAAGCATAGGTTGAATGGCAGATTTCTACATAATAATTTTATTTAATCCGACTGTCAAAACTTCAATTATGTTTAATATAATTTATGTAAAATTATTATGTTCATAATTAAAAACCACAAAACTCATACAAAATTAATTATTTTAATTAAATTAATTAAATGAATGAAACGTAAAAATAGAGGATTGTGGTCCATACTATGGCGGTTAGTGTAACAAGAAACAGACGTGCCTCTTACCTCTTTATGTTGTAAGGCCGTTAATGTATTTCAAAGCTTTTCATTCACCCTAAAAACTATAAGTAAAACTATTAAAAAAAAAATAGCTTCACGCTGTATCCCGCCCACAGCAGGGTAGGCAGAGAGAACCTAGTGTTAAGACACTCCGTTCCCCACTTTCTGCCGAATTCTGGAGGCATTGCGTGTTGAGTGGCAGAACTTAACGCCGCGCTTAGCCTCGATACCAGAGCGAAGAAATGAAAATATAAATTTAAGTAAATATTTCATCTCCTCGAGTGGGATCGAACCCACAACCAGTCGGTTTTACAGTCACACATTGTGCCGCTGCGCCACGACTGGCCTATATAAATATTTATTGATTTAAAAAAAGAATTAGAGACACAAGGGACATTGAATTTGAAGTAGGAACAGCATAATTGTTGCTTTTCAATAAACTAACTCTTGAGTAGATTTGGCAGCATTCGAATAGAACTACAATTAATAACGATTTGGCAAACAAAAGTCAATTTAGAGAATATTCTAACATTTATTTGAAGAGAGGACTCTTAGCTTAGTTTTTACGTTTACTTATCTAAATTAAAAATAATAAGAAAATATATTTTTATATTCGTGTTTTTTAATAAGATCTTTGAATTTCGCGATTATTTACATATTTTAAATGATTGAACCACATTAATCGTATATTTAGTACTAGGTATATATTTTTAGAAAATGATGTTACGTATTCGTGCTTTGTATCCGTGGTCAAGAGTAGACTCGAGTTGAGCCTAAAGTAAAAGAGTTTAATTTCAAAATGAGATATAATCAGCTTCACGCTGTATCCCGCACACAGCAGGGTAGGCAGAGGGTGCCTAGTGTTAAGACACTCCGTTTCCCACTTTCTGCCAAATTCTGGACGCATTGCGTGTTGAGTGATTGCGCTTAACCTCGATACCAGAGCGAAGATATGAAAATATAAATTTAAGTAAATATTTAATCTCCTCGAGTGGGGATCGAACCCATAACCACCTGGGTTTTACAGTCATACTTTGTGCCGCTGCGCCACAACTATATATATATGATTATATTATATTGCAATATTTAATTTTTATTTTATTAAAAAAGTATAAGATAATGCGTTGTAAAGCTTCTATAACACCGGTAGCACCGATGATGTAAAGATATTATAAGCATAACATTTTTCATTCATAAGTACTTGGAGGACACCACAATAATGTGAAGATTGTATTATTTTCTAAAAAATAATAAAATCTAACAAAGTGTAGCCATTGCGTATACATTTAGACGCTGTCCCATTGCGTCTTTGGCTTTATGACGTATCTCGCACATGGTAGGATAAGCAGAGGGAACCTAAAAACTTAATGTTAAGACACTCCGTTCCGCAATTTACAACTACAACTTGTTTTATTCAGTAAGTATAATATCATAAAAGTATTAAAAGAGAAAGAATAAACAATTTGTATCCGTTTTAATTTACTTTATTGAGTAATCAAAGCGAATCGAAACAGTGTAAAGCACGTTATTAATTAATTGTTAGCTGTTTTTCGTACATATTTTTTTAACTATAAGAGTCTATATAACTCATTTAAAATTTTCTTAACAGACAAGAAAAATATTATTAGTATAATTTTTTTTATTTATTTATCTTCGTCATATTCTGTGTTAAACATAGTGTTAATATATTTCTCTTTACTTTCCGTCCACTTTCGAGATATTGCGTAGTGATTGATGAAACATAAATTGATGTTTTATCTAACTAGATCTAAGAAATATAATCCTTTTTGCTTTGAGTGAGCTTGATCTCACTACTTGGGCTTCATACAAATATTTCATTGAATTATATTTTTTAGGGTCACGCTGAATTCCGCACATAATAGGTTAGGCGTAGGGAACCTGGGAACCTAATAAGTTAAGATGCTTCGTTCCGATTAAGACACCGTTACCCACTATTCACTGAATTCTGGAAAGATTATGTGTTGACTGGTGACGGAACTCAACGTCGCACTTTGCCTCTAGTGCAACCAATTGTTAAATAATTATTTCTTATGATTAAAAATGATTTTTTTTTTTAATAAAGAAATCATTTAAGAACCGACTAAAATACATTAATTATTAATAATCAATTAAAATATAAAACTTGTTTCAAAAAAATAAACCTTTTTCATATAATATTTTGTATCAATTCTTTGTAAAAGCAATATGTAGCGCGTGACCAATACTCCTATGCACTGGCACGTGAAAAGCATTCTCCGACTTCGTTGTCCACGTCGGGTGACGTCAGGCGAAATTTGATTGGATTCAAGATACGGAGTAACTCGCCGTAACGACCTCCCAGAGACGTCAATTAGTGAAAATTGACATTAAATTCGGTTGAAATATTTGATTTTGTGTCAGTTTAACGTTAGTTATATTATGTTACATATCAATAGTAATACTTTAAATAATAATTCTATGTATAATTGTGTAATTTTTATTTTAATAGTTTTAAATAGTGTTGTATTTTCAATTTATTTATATATAAATTAATTTATAAATTTTGAATGTATAAAAACATTTACTTAGTATATAATATTAAATATATAGTTCAAATTTTTCCAACCTTACACTGTATCTGCATATAACAGAGCAGGCAGAAGGAGACCTTGTCTTAGTGATATAGTGCTGTAGTCCTACTCCGTTCCTCACTTTCCGCTGAATTCTGGAGGCGTTGAATGGTGGAACTCAATGTACACTTTGCCTCGACATTGGAGCGAAGAAATAGAAATATTAAATATTTAATTTCCTTAAGTGGGAATCGAACCCACAAGCTGCTACAGTGCTACGTGCTTACAGTCATATGTTTGCAGTCCTGTGCCACGACTGGCTGCAAAATAAATTAAATCTTAAACAAATCATTTTAAAATTCCTTATTAGGCAACGATTTAATCTTCTAAGAATATCTATTTTTGGCTTTATAAACCTCTCTATTTGTATTTGTACGACATAAAAATAATATTGTTTCTCCTTTCTCTTGTTTGTATTTGAAGTAATATAAATTTACTTCCATTACGTTTTTCCTACTTTCCTACTATGTTGCTTTTGTCCACTAGTCACTATATAGAAGCTTAATATAGCTACAGTATTTATTTACCTTCTTAAAAACTATTTATTACTTTTTTTTCCAGCTTCACGCTGTATCCCGCACATAGCAGGGTAGGCAGAGGGAACCTAGCGTTAATCAACCCCGCGCATTTATTTATATTTATATTATTCTATTTTTTTTATTATTAAATTTTTTTATTATTCATTTTTTTTATTATTCTATATTTTTATTATTCTATATTTTTATTATTCTATTTCTTTGCACTTTTCGGCGAAAACAATAATGTACAACATTGTTATGAAAATTTTAGTTTTCATTTCTTTCTAAAAATGAAAACCATACAATTTTCTGTAAATCGCTATTAGCCAATTATCATAATAAAAATATTTCAAATAAGCAGAACTATATGTTTTATAACGGATTTACCGAATAAATATTTGCTTATTAGAATACTTTAGAGATTCATAGACTTTAAATTTTTCAATGAGGATTTGACTTGGACCGTCGTAGTGCGTTGAGACAGAATATGTATGACAGTAAACGCAGTGGTTGTGGATTCGATACCTACTCGGGGAATTAATCATTTATAATTGAAATCAATTTCATTTTCTTGTTCTGGGGATAAAATCACAAGCGAAAATTGGGAAACAAAGTGTATAGATTCCCTAGATTCCCTCGTGGCCAAGCTTTCCGGGAAGAGGTGTTTTAGGATTGACTAGATCACTGAGGAAAAATAAAAATACATTTACACAACGACCGTTTCATTTATTTTAAGAAACCTCACAAAATTCTTTGGATCTTATCCATAAACGGCAATATGCACAGCGAAACTGTTATTAATTAAATAAACAAAAAAAATACACCTTATTCCTATGAGATTTTCGTACAAATATTTACAGTGGCCCTTATTCATGAACTGATAGTATATAAAAATATACAAATTATCATATAATAATAATTTCTATTAAGTAATATTTGAGTAGATTTTTCTAGACAAGGTATTATGTGATATTATAAAATATTTTTAAGTGGTTTAAATAAGTCTTGAAGACATGCAAATAAAAAGCTCAACTTGTTTACGAATAAGGGCGAAAAATTTTAATTTAATTTTATATAATATTGTCCACAAATTCATAATTAGAGAAACGTTAACTATTTTGAAAATGAAACGAACGAAACACGATACCCTGTTATTGAAGGGATAACCTTCTTACAAAACAATTTTTACATACATATACGTATATCATAAATTCCCAAATATTTTCACTAAATTGATTATTATTTAAATAATACATTGAATAAATGTTTTAATCAACTTCAAAGACGGATAGTGCAAGCTTAAAGTTGATTAAGTCGAGCGGTATCGTCTAATCCACAAGAAAAGCCTGGAAACAGCAACATGTATAATAATATTTAGAAGCCAGTATGCTTAGCATTTTATAAATATACAAATTTACTTAAAACTGTTTGACAATAAAATATTTTTCTATCTCTACCATGAGTTTTTAACCTTGAGATGCCATTGAAAGAAACTTTTGCTCAGTTTTTAACGAGTTCGTGTATTCATTTTCTTAAGATCTTGCTATCGACATCGAGCACTCCTGGTAGAGTTATTAGCTTATTACGAATATATTATTATAATATAAATAACTTTGGTGAAATTAAGTTTAACTTATAAAAACTATCTAACAACGTGGACATTTTTTAAGTAGGTAGGCGTTGTGTTTTACACAATAAACTTTAGAATTTGGCTTCATAAGTTTTTTTGGGTAAATTATGATAATATATGTAATCATTTTTAATGTAATCGAATGTAATCAATGAAATGAAAAATATATATTTGATAGCTGTAGGTTCGACTCTCACTCAAATCAATGTTTATAAAAACTTTAGTAACTCAATAGATTTAATGCCACCTTGGACTAACCCTAGGTCTTCTAAATGTTCATAATTTATCTTTGATTCAGAGATTTCATTATCATCGAAATTTTTAATATTTTTTTATAAATATTCAAATAATTGTCACATTCAAAACTAAAATATTCTGTGAGAGGAATAACAGACAACAGCTGTGTAACATAAAGTTAATGTTCCAGAAACGTATGCAATTTAAATCGGTCGATGCATTCAGGTGAATACAACGTATAAAGTTATTTATAATGTATCGCGTAGTTTGGGAGTATCTGACTTTGCACGATAGTTTTGGGTTTGATTTTTACTAAAGGCAATTTTTTTCAATTTCCTAATTTAGTAAATTAAGATTTATGTGCAGTTGCTCTTAAATGGGAGGTAAATGAAAATAGAAATATGTGTGAAGATTATAAATAATTTAGCTTTGCCTCCTTTGCAATATGCAGGTGGTGCTTATGAAATCTCACGAATAAACTTATGATCCTACTTAAAAAACGTCCAACCTTAGGCCCGGTAGTTCTATCTACAAGAACATTGTTTTTACAATTAATTTAAAAAGGGAATATTTACATTTTTTGTTAAGAAAAATATTTAAAATATGGAAATTCACATAATATAATATAGCTGTACAATTCTTTACCTACTTTGCTTAATGCGTTTTAGTATACAAGCTAGTCGTTGAACACTGAAGATTTTGGTGTAGCTTTGGACAGTGACTAGTCTAGAGATGCTTAATTACAATGATCGTGGGCTGCACCGATTTTGATTGAGTCAGTGTAATTGTATCTGAAACAAAAATGAAGAGTTAAATACGTTAAATTTTTTTTATGGAAAAGACAAGGCAAACGAGCGTTCGGGTCACCTGATAAAAATTAAAGTAAGTACGTTTTACTATAAAAATAAATAAAAAATCTTTGGATAAAAGATATACAGATGCTTAGTTATTCTTTAATATTTTATTATCTTAACAATTGAAACAACTTGAACGACACCATATTATACAAAAAAATATATACTTTATAATAGCTTATAGAAAATCGTGGTTTTATTGACACGTGAAATTCAAAACGATGTAAAAAGTGAACTTTTGTTTTAAATGGTCTTAGATCGTAAATAGTAAACGCCAGTTACAATCGTCCAAAACTATAGAGCCGGTGCGACGAGGGTGTGACAGCCCTGAATAGATAAAAACTATAAGATATTTTTGGCCATTTTCATCACTTACTATAAATGAAATTTACTATTTTTTTATTAGTAATTTGGAAGTTAGTGAATTATTTCTGTTTATCATTTATCTTAAATATCTAATATATAAGAGCAGTGCTTGCTGTAAATTAGTGCATTTTTTATTTTTTTTAGCTTCACGCTGTATCCCGCACATAGGGCATAGGGAACGTGTCAGCTTGTGTTCCTGCAGATTTCTTGACGCATTGGATATTGTGTGGTGGAACTCACTCCACTCTTTGCTTCGGCACCAGAGCGAAGAAATAAAAATATTCAAAATTAAATTGTCTCGAGTGGGAATCGAACCCTCAACCTGTCAGGCTTACGCACACGTCCCTGTGCCATGTCTAGCTTATTCACAATTTTATTATTTTAATTTATTTTAACTAAATAAAATAATAATGATTAATATTTTTTTTGGGGAACGGAGTGTCTTAACACTAGGTTCCCTCTGCCTATAGCCTTAGCAGGGTGCTATTTTTTTTCTATATTTTTTTCCAAGTACGTCATAATGCACTTACTTTTACTTCACCTTCATATCTTATGATACAAATAATTGAGCTAAAGCAGGCAGCAAAACCAAAGCGACTGCTGTGTAAGAATTTGTTCCTGAAACAATCAAAATATAATACCATTATTAATATGTCCATAAATTAAATATCTTTACTAATTTAATAAAGCGGAAGAGTTAAATCGCTTAGATCTCTGAAACTACTGGTTGGATTTTTTTTGTACGAAAACTACGTTTATCAGGATTGCTATAGGTTATGTAATATTACGGTTTAATTCTTAGTTAGCCTTAAATATTGAAATAATAATAATTAGAGAAACCATCGTTTTACTTTAATCGCGTGCGCTGCAAAAATAGTTTAATATATTGTACTACATAAAACATTCAGCTTCATTAGTTCTAAAATAAAATCCGCGATACTCTATATTTATCTCTTATAAATAAGTCACAATAATAAATTTTACAAAAAAATTATTGATGAAGATAAGTACTTATTTAGAATACGTATAAAAATTTGAACGTAGCGGGACTCGAACCTGCGCCTCCTGGAATTTTTTTCTAAGTATGGAATATCACTTCAAAAAAAAATTAAAAAAATTATGAAGATAAGGTTTGGATTTTATAGCAAAAATTGAGTAACCAAACCCATTACCATTTCACATAATAAATTAACATAATCCATTTACTCCTTAAGATAAAAGAGCAACTGTTGAGTTTCTTGCCGGCTCTTCTCAGCAGAACTGCCTTCCGAACCGGTGGTAGCTTTTATGTTTATATGTTCATTCGATGATTCAAAAGTGCTTATAAGAGTTTATTTGAATAAAGAATATTTTGAATTTGAATTTGAATATTATATCATTAGTCAATACAAAAATAACATTTTCAATAAGAAATTCCCTAGCAAAATAGACGACTGAGAGCCGCCGCTCTAAATGCTGAATGTAAATAAAAAATTTATCCCCCGTCTAATCTCATTAAGCAATCCTTCGGTTACTTTAGACTGTGAAATTTAATCGGAGTCTAGTTTAATTACTGAACTAATTGATAAAATAAAATCGACACCGCCAAGAGGATTCGTAAATAAAGGGGTGAGTGTGGTTCGTCGTTAAATATTTGAAGAGAGACAGTGATCTTATTGATCTTTGGTTTGGGATTTTTTTTGGGATGTTTCAGGTTTTGTTTTTATTTTAATATATATTAATATGAGTTGGCCTTCCGCGTTAAGGGTTCCGTACCTATAAAAAAGGCAGAAAATTACGGTTCTTTTGTGGGATTCCCCTTCAATTTTTATTATGTTCTGTTGTTTAGTATTTGTTGTTATAGCGGCAACAGAAATACATGGCTAAGTGTCACGGTTTATGACATATAACCTCGTACAGACGATAACGTAGTCTTAGTAATATCAGCTTCAAGCTGTATCCCGCACACAGCAGGGTAGGCAGAGGGAACCTAGTGTTAAGACACTCCGTTCCCCGCTTTCTGCCGAATTTTGGATCCATTGCGTGTTGAGTGTCAGAACTCAACGCCGCGCTTTACCTCGACACCAGAGCGATAAAATGGAAATATAAATTAAAGTAAATATTTCATCTCCTCGAGTGGGGATCGAACCCACAACCAGTCGGTTTTACATCACACCTCGTGCCGCTGCGCCACGACTGGCTTTAATCTTAGTAATAAAGTTCGTCTTAGTAATAGAGTTTCATTTTATACTTCGGGCAAGCAACCCTAAAAAAATAAAATGAAACCATAGCGACACAGCGCCTAACCAAACACGATGTTTATGGATCGATTCCGATTTGGGGAAATAAATAATGTTCATTTTTCTGCTCTACAAAGACAAAACTTAAAGCGTAGCAATCGACCGATAAACTGAGAACAAAGTATATTTTTCTGAACGCACTATTCTAACCATAGAATACAAAATAATGCTATAATTCGATTTAAAACAACTTTCATATCCAGATTAAATGTTTTTTAATATTATTTATACTTATTATGAAAAAAAATAAGTTTCTATTATAAAATATTTATGTAACATTTAGCATTTGCATCTTATTTGAATAAATTTGCATAACTGACACTAACTTCTTTATAAATGAGTGGAGTTTATATGGAAAATCCGTGTTTATGCCGGGGCGAGGGCGAGGCCAGGTTCTAGTAAATAAATTAAATTATAACACCATCATAACACGCTTCCAAGACCTTCACGCTAGATATGCATAGAGATATGTTAAGCTTGGGCCGTATAGAAATATATGAGTATATTTTGCATAATAGAGTAGGCAGCGGGACCATAGTGTTAAGACACTCTGTGCCTCACTATCAACCTAATTTTTGATAAGGCGCAAGTCAATTTCATGCTTTATCTTGTTATCGGAGCATGGAAAAAATAATTTAAAAAATCATTCGCTGAAGTGGAATTTGGGGAACAGAAGTGTCTCATTTGGAAAGAGTGTCTTAACACTACGTTCCCATGTTTCTTCTGATTATCATGTTATGTGCAGAATACAGCGTGAAACTAAAAAGAAAAATATAAATATGGCGTTAGGTATTCTAAGATGGGCAGAGTGGGGAGAAAAGAATAACTTTTAAATAGAAGCTCTGCCTAGTTTACCAATACAAAAATGTTTAAAAAAAGTAACAGAAATCACAATAGCATTTATTTTATAAAGAAATATTTAACAAGATCTGATTTATCATTTTCGATTTAAAGCTATATTTCAAGATATTAAGAGAAGTCAGTCATAAATCTTGATTTGTGAAATGGCGGAACAAATTGAGAGCGATATTTTATTTTATATTTAATTTTTATAGTAATATCGACACTCCTGGATATTAATAAAATCAGCTTCACACTATATCCCGTCCAAATGGTAGACAGAGGGAACCTAGTGTTAAAACACTCCGTTCTCATTTTCCGCCGAATTCTGAAGATATTGCGTGGGTGATATCAAGTGTAAACGCCGTGCTTTTGTCTTGTTACCAAAGTGAGGTAATGAAAATAAGATATTTCATTTCCTCGACTGGGGATCGAACCCACGATTTGTCTCGTTTACAGTTGCATACTTGTGCCCCAGCTCCACGATTGGCTTTCATTTTACGCCAACTTCTGGCAAGGCAGTAAGTGTTGAGTGGTGGAACTCAAGCCGCACTTTGGTTCGATACCAGGGCGAGGCAATATTTAATATTTCATTTCTTCGACTGTGAACTGAATCCACAATTTATATATTATTATATATAAATTGTAGATTCAGTTATATTTTTTATATATTACTTAAAATTTGCGTTTACAGATGACTGTTTGTGCCTCTGCACCACTACTGGCCTCTGGAGTATAATGCAAATACACTAACTACAATTTTTGAATATTTTAAACATTAAAAAAATATTTTTTAATTAAAATTGTAAAGTAAATCTATTCTTAATATTAATATTTGATTATAAATGTGTAATTGTTTAGTTTAAAGAAGTAAAATTAATATATTTATACCTTTTGATCCCACCGCGGCCGCTAGTTGCATGTCAGCTGCTGTGGGCATCTCTGGCGTAGTACTGATTGGACCTAAAGAAAATAATTTAACTATTAATATATGGTAATATATTGTAAATTAGCTACACAATTTTTAAATAAATATTTAAACCTCATACTATTTTAGCACCTTTATAGAGAAGTTATGAGAACCTTAGAGTTTATATGATATGATTTTATCTGTAATTTATATATTTTTCTTCTTCTAAATGTGTTCATATTGTTTTGAAAATTACGTTGTATACATTAAATATCCTAATAAGAACTTCATATAATTTTAATAATTAATCAAATAAATCAGCTTCACGCTGTATCCCGCACACAACAGGGTAGGCAGAGGGAACCTAGTGTTAACACTCTTGTTCCCCACTTTCTGCCGAATTCTGGAGGCATTGCGTGTTGAGTGGCAGAGCTCAACGCCGCGCTTAACCTCGACACCAGAGCGAAGAAATGGAAATATAAATTTAAGTAAATATTTCATCTCCTCGAATGGGGATCGAACCCACAACCAGTCGGTTTTACAGTCACACCTTGTGCCGCTGCGCCACGACCGGCCTCAATTTAATAATTAATGAACTTAACTTTTATAAGAAGGTAGGCAGAAAAAACCTAATGTCAAGACACTCCTCTCCTCAATTTATCACAGGAATCCGAGACTTTATGTATTGACCTTGTTTTCTTGGCAATGAAAATAAAAATAACTCATTCTTCGAATAGGAATCGAACACAACCTCGTATATAAAGTAAGATACTATCACACTGTGCCACGGTATCCTCAATTTTTAATTACTTTTCCTTTCCTCCAAGTTTATTTTACAAAAAAGCGTATCCTTAACCTCCAAGCCGTAATACCTTTACAAAACTCAGTTACCAAAACAGATTAAATATTCTCCATTTCTATTAAAGATTTTTTTCTAACAATGAACTTAATCAAGTATTAAATTATTCAACGGTTTCAATGTGCTGGACCCCTCATCCGCACAGTTTAGATAACTGTGCACACAAACTTTGGCGAGATAAAAAGCTGGAATGGTCTCCCCGCAAATTATACGGCGGTATTGTTATTCCGCTACCTTAAAATATATTTATATTACCTTATTCTTTTCAGTTTCAGCCTACTATCGGGTTATCGGACGACGAAATGGATTTTGGAATGGTTAATCTACTTGTTTTAGGTGGTATAAATGAACAGTTTTTTTTCTTTTTAAGAATGAGAGAGCCCATAAATCAGATATACGTTTTTCAGCTTATTACCAATTATTGAAACTTATGATGTTGGTAGCCAAAACTTAATATATAATAGTTTTATCTAAATAAGCCAAGAAAATTAAAATATTTAATATACATAGATGTAAATTTTCACCTACAACAGATCAGGACTAAAACTGTCGTATACCAAAATGTATCAAGTGCACTACAATCGCACATTTTGATTCAACTTATTTTCTTTCCGGATTTGAATTTTGAAAGTCGTCATGGCGCAAAGGGGGTATCATTTGACTATAAAAACGAGAGTTGTATGTTTCTATCTGCAGTCGGGAGAATTCATTATTTTGTACTCCCGGGCAAAATGTGGCGTTGTGTTCCGCTACTCAACACACAGTGTCTTAAATTCGTGCCGAAAGTAGAGAAAGAAGTGTCTTAACACTGTTTTATCTGTGCCTATCTGGCTATAAGTTAAAAAAGTTCAGTTGAAATTAAATAATAAAATAAAATTAACCCTTTAAAAGTACAACGTTTTTTATCCAACATCTTGCGTTTATTAGTACTAAAAAATTATATTCGTTTCGCCTTGCAAATGTATATAGAAAGGTTGAACTTTTAGATCTCGAATACTGCTCTTGATTACCGCAATGTTTTAATTTTATGATTAAGTTATTTTAATACCTTAACAGAATTCGTAAACGGTTTTTTCTTTGAAAGTACTTTCGGTTCTTGGTTTAACAGCTTACTTTGTATATTTTCGTAGTTTTATATATCTAAATTTAGATATCAGTCGTGGTGCAAAGGTACGACTGTAAACGTAGCGGATTGTGGGTTCGATTCCCTCTCACGTTCACATTATATCTATTCATTTTCATTTCCTTGCTCTGGTAATAACGTAATACGAGGCGTTGATTTCCGCCGCTCAACACGCAATGCCTCTAGAATTGAGGGGAAAGTGGAGAATGGAAATATCTTGATGGGAACGAAGTGCTTTACCACAAGGTTCTATTTAATTCCATAGATTCCACCTGCTTCCCCTGCTATTTGCGGGATATGTTTGCAGCTTCATGATTTTTCCAATATAACAGAGTGGGCAGAGAGAACTTAATATTAAGACACTCCATTTCTTCACTTTACCCTCGATTTTTCGGACATTACACGTTGACTGGCGGAACTCAACGCCGCACCACACATCTAAAATACAAATTGATACAAAACAATAATTAAAAACCCACAAATTACCACAAGCTTACTAACCTGGATAGTAAATAGCCTCTTTCCTCACAGCATAGTTCGCGAGCGGTATCCGCAAAGTGCAAATAAATTCGGCCGGGGTCGGCAGGTCCGCGTCCAGCAGCGTGACCGACGCCACCGCTGAATACCTCCCGTTAACTAGCTTCAGGGTGTGTGATACTCCGTCTAAACGCCTAGAAAAGTAATTTAATTATTTGTAGGACGTTTTTAGTAATAATATTGTATGAAAATTAATTGTTTAAGGTTAATACGTTGTGTGAATACTGCAATAATCAATTATTATTCATACAAAAAATATAAATAAAAATTGAATAAACGTATTATTAAAATAATATTTTCCCATTACAGACTTTTTTAGGTTATCTCTTATCATGTACGATACTAAAAAGAAAACTAAAAACAAATTATAAGCTATCCCCTAAGCGGGAATCGAACTCATCACCAATGACATTAAGACGTTCTTACTTAAAGTTCAACTTGAAATATGATCATATATATAAACAAAGAAAATCATTTTGTACTATAAATATAACTATAATATTATATTAATGTATGGAATTAAATGCAGTTGATCACGGGGAAAGCTAGCGATTAGTAACTTCCTGTAGAATTGACAAAACTGACATATTTATGTTAATTCATCTGTGTTGATTGACTTAAAAGTACTTGTGAATAATAAATATAAATAAAAATCATAGTTGAGATTAATGATACTTTTATTTATTTATTTTTAAAGCTTTACGCTATATCCACATATAGTAGATAGGCAAAATGAGCCTAATGATAAAACACTCCGTTCTCCTCTTTCCACCGTAGTTTCGAGGCATTGCATATTATGTGGCGGGAATTTAACGCCACGATTTACCTTGTGTCCAGAACGACAAAATGAAACAGTTACAAGCACACGCTAGTGCCACTGCGCCTCTACTTCTAATACCTTCATTAATTTTACTCAATGCTATTTTCTAGCTTCACAATTTGTTCTTCATAACAGGATAGAAGAAGAACCTACTGTCAAGACACTTATCATTTAAGTTTCCATACGAATTTTATCTCAGAATATTGCTTGTTAGGTGGTGGAACTCAACGCTGCACAATGTCTGGCCAGAATGACTGGCATAGACCTCAAAAATCATTCCCACGAGTGAAATTCGAATCCACAACCATCAAACTCATCCAGAAATATTACTCTAATACATACAGTGACAATATTGATCGCAGGGGATCGCCTCACAGTCTAATATTGCAAATAAGGTGGCGTACGCTGATAAAAATGCTCGTACCAATTTCAAAACATCGTTTTTTCCCGTTTACTTTACATAATCCTACGATGCATTATACTTTCGTGAATATATGTATGAACAAAATGAAGCTTCTTTTTACGTGATATGTTAAAAAAATGTAGTGCAGTATGTTAATTAGAAAAAATATTTAAAATATATTTTTATTAGGTTCTGAGGTTCCGTCTGTCTTTGACGTTTCATCCAGCATACCTAGATAAGGGAAGCAGGTGCAGAGTAAACCTAGTGCTAAGCTATGCAACCAACTTTCCAAATTTTCCAGACATTCCGTGTTACGTAACGGAATTTAACGCCGTGCTTTATCTTGTCACCAAAAATAACCAAGACGATTATCTTAATTTTAATAAATTTTAGATGCTATATTTAATATTTTGTATACACAAATAAATTATCATTTGGCGCGCAGGCGAAGCCGCAGGCAAAAGGTGGTTTATTACAAAAATATAAACAATACAATTTAAAATAGATTTAAATCTTAATAGAAATTTTAAAGACGATCAGGGCAAAAGTGCTGTGAACCATAAGGCGATTTATCGCAAGAAAAATAAATTTCAAAACGGAAAGGGTCCGCATTTCTTAGAAAAACTCTTAATCGAATATAACTTTTTAAAGAGGCTTAAGGTTTTTATAAATATATAATTATTTAGAATAATTTACTTATATTATATATAGCATTATTTCTAATTCTCAATTCTTTCCCATTCTGTCTCTATTCCCTTTGCATTCAGCTGTCACAGTAATTATAAAAGCTGGATCTTGTGTCTGATTTGTTGGTTCGTCCGATTTTATTATAAAGTTATAAAAGAATTAACCTTTTTTTACATAGTAGTACCACCATTGAACACTTAAAAACGTGATTCCTACTCGTGGAAATGAAATATTTAACATTTTCTCGTCGTGGCGCAGCGGCACGAGGCGTGACTGTAAAACCGACTGGTTGTGGGTTCGATCCCCATTCGAGGAAATGAAATATTTACTTACACAACACGCAATGCCTCCAGAATTCGGCAGAAAGTGGGGAACGGAGTGTCTTAACATAAGGTTTCCTCTGCCTACCCTGCTATGTGCGGAATACAGCGTGAAGCTGATTTAATTTAATTTTCTCTCTACTAACTCTAGTAACGGGGCAAACAGCGGCGTTCGTTTGAGCTCCACTCAACACGATATGCCTCCGGACTCTGGTAAGAAGTGGGAAATGGAAATGTCTTATTGGGAACGTTACGAACATCTTAACACTAACTTTCTCTGCCTGCATAAGAAAAAAGTAAATTAAACGAGAACGTATAAATAAAAATTAAAAAAAATTGCATGCTGAGTAATGAATTTTTACCCAAAAAGACCGGAGAGTCTTTTAAAAATAAATATTATTCTGTGGATTTAAACCTGTATTTGTATATGTGTTGATCCATGTCTAAACTGTTCTACAAAGGCATCTATGAGTGAATACGAGAATCTTTCAGCAGTAAAACTCTATAAAACCGATTGCATAATAAAATAGCCTTCTGTATATACGCTCATATATAACATATATCCACAGAAAATATTCTCATGAAAACCATAAAGCGAAATCCATTTTTTCTAACGCAGAATTTTTTAAAAATTTATATAGTTTCAGGCAAAAATATTTCCAATATCGAAAAATATGGAGATCGTTTCGCTTTGTATACCTTATACATTTGATCGATATTTTTTAACAAAAAGCGCACTTTAGATGTTTTAGTATAGATATCTATGCAAGTTATGTGATTTTTCTTTTTTTTTGCTTCACGCTGTATCCCGCATAAAGCAGGACAGGCAGACAGAACGCAGTGCTAAAACTCTTTGATTTCCACTTTCGGGACATGTGTTCCATCACTCAGAATTCAACTCAAAACTCCACACTCTATAATAACAGGTATAATAACATTGAAGCCAGTCGTGGCGCAGTGGCACAAAGTGGGACTGTAAAACTGACTGGTGGTGGGTTCGATCCCCACTCGAGGAGATGAAATATTTACTTAAATGAATATTTCCATTTCTTCGCTCTGGTGTCGAGGTAAAGAGCGGCGTTGAGTTCTGTCACTCAACACGCAATGCCTCCAGAATTCGGCAGAAAGGGAATGGAGTGATTACTCTGCTATGTGCGGGATACAGCATGAAGCTGATAAAAATACATGTGAAACAGAGTGTTTTAACACTAGGTTCCCACTGTTACTTGCGGGATAATGCGTGAATGCACATCGTCTCAGGAAAAAAACATATACATTCATACAAACCACTTAAGATGTTTTATTACAGATAGAAGATTAAACCAAACATATTTCAGTTCAGACTTGGCAGGTAACACCAGGCTGAAAGCCACCGGATTTAATCTCCGCCTTAACCGCTGCCAACTTCTTTAATAATTTATTGGTCATTCACATTTTTATAGCGACCATACTCAAAATTATGGTTGCGTATTGTTAACCAAATTTATGTTTTTTTTAATGTCAAATTAATTAAATATCAAGAAGATTTTTTAAGTGTTAAAACACTCCGTTTTTCTCCGTTTCGATCTTTTTGTAGAAATGATACATGTAGAAATAAAAATTATAACTCTACCACTAACGGACCGTGTACGGTCAACACTGTTCCAGACCATAAAGTTTAAAGTAAGTATAATCTTCAGTACGATTACGTAAATATTAAACTTAAGGGTAACCTTTCTTTTAGCTTCACGCTGGATCCTGCATATAGCCGGGTTAGCAAAGGGAACCTAGTGTTAACCGTCACGTTTACAGGCACATCCTTGTGCCGCGCCATATTTTCTTTATATATTCAAAACATACGTTTTTTTATCAGAATTTGTTTAGTTTTCATATTATTATCATACTTAGAATAGTATATAAATTATTATTTTCAATATAATAGAAATTTTAAAAATTATCTCTATATATAATAAGACAGTAAAAATATTTTGTCTGTACATTTAGTAATTTTGACTGAAATGGATAGAGGGACACTTAAAAAGAATAATAGAAAAAAAGATTTTTTTTTTAATTTCTTGTCTGTCTGTCTGTCTGTCTGTCGACATATTTCTGTCTGCATTTTTCTCTAAAGGTACTGAACCGATTTACTTGAAAATTCACCAATTGCTTTGTTTTAACTCAACTTGAGTACTAAAGTTTAGTTCATCAAAATCGGTTAATTAAAAAAAAAGTTATCGTCATTTGAATGAACTCAAGGCATTACTTTGCCTGCGAATATTACATAGCAATCGCGCTGGTATGACCCTGGCTAAAGAATGACATTCGAAACGTCTGGTTTATATTACTGTTGATAAAAATATATATTTTTGAAGCACTATTATATAATATTTTATACAATAAAGTAAGCAAAGTTGAATTGTAAATCATAACAGTTAAGTTTAAGTCGTAATTAATTCAACTGGCCGGTCGTGGCGCAGCGGCACGAGGTGTGACTGCAAAACCGACTGGTCGTGGGTTCGATCCCCACTCGAGGAGATGAAATATTTACTTAAATTTATATTTCCATTTCTTCGCTCTGGTGTCGAGGTTAAGCGCGGCGTTGAGTTCTGCCACTCAACACGCAATGCCTCCAGAATTCGGCAGAAAGTGGGGAACGAGTGTCTTAACACTAGGTTCCCTCTGCCTACCCTGCTATGTGCGGGATACAGCGTGAAGCTAATTTTAATTTATTTTAATTCAACACAGAGATAAAGAACGATCTTGAAAGAAATATCAATTAAATACAAAGATATTTTGGTTGGTTCGTACATATAATATATGTAACTAATTTAAAAACTGTACAGGAGTTAATATGCAATTAATACAGTTATTTTACAAAGAATATTATGAATCCTACAACCTAAATTAAATTATTCACTGACATCAGCACATTTAACAGAGTTTTAGAATTATGATGAGACGTATATTATATAGGTAAAAAGAACATAAAGTTACAAATTTTATACGTGTAATACATAATTAACTTTATGTATATTTTATAAATATCAAATATCAACAATGGTCGTATTTTTTTGTTTAAAACAATCAAAAATTATTTGACGATAATGTCGTAAAAAAAATCATATTATAAGTCAATATAGTTGTCAATCGATTGTGCTCATTAAATCAGTAATCATGTATTTTAAGCGGGCGAAGCCGTGGGCGAGCCGCTAGTTAATAATAAGTAAATACTTAGAAAACGTATTGAAAGGAATTCATTATTCTTTCAATAATATAATTAATACACACACTAGCTAGTTGAGTTCATATATATATATAGTTATAATTTAATAACGCAGCACTCCAGCTGCGTTAAGCTCCGTCACTTATTACGCAATGTTCGGAAAATTGTACAGTGTATGGGAAATTGAATGTCTTGACATTAGGTTGTTCTTACCTATTCTGCTATATGCGGGATATAACGTGAAGTAAAAGAAATAAGAGTAAAAAAAGAGGCCAGTCTTGGCACGTGGCATGCGTTTGTAAGCGTGACAGGCTGTGAATTCAATTTCCATTTGAGGAACTGAAATATTTAATATTTTCATTTCCTCGCTCTGGTAACGAGGCAGAGCGCGGCGTTAAGTTCCGGCACTCAACACGCAACGCCTCCGGAATCTAGCTGAAAGTGGGGAACGGCAGTGTCTTAATGGGAAAGTGATAGCATAAGGAACCTGACGGAACCTCACATGCAAAACACATTGTGAACCTAAAAAAAGAAAAAAAAATAGCACCTATTGCTAGTTTAGAATAAAATAATTCATTTTCAACGACATCTTTGAAGTAATATTAGTCTAAAGTTAAATTTCACTCAATTCATACCGGGACAGAAGCACAGGTGCTCCTTTCACGTTCAAATAAACACGACTCGGCAAAGTGGACTGTCAAATTACATCGTTTGTAATTCTTAAGGCTTTTGTTCCTTTACAATTGGTTATGAGGGGAACCGCAGCTTTTTTTAAAGTTAGTCCTGCATTGCAGATGTCGGTAGCTATCTGCTGAGGCGTCTCGTAGTGTTAATTATATTTTTTTTTGTTGGGATAATATTTTGTGTACATTTTTTTCGTCTTGAGAAATAGTTTGAGGTCGTAGCAGGGGTATAAGGCTAAGATTGTGAACGTGATAGTTGTGGGTTCTATTCTCATGTGAGTGAAGAGAAACATTTAACATTTTCATATTTTCGCTATGGTGACGAGACAAAATTCGGTATTGAGTTCCGTCATTAAACACGTAATGGCCAAGAACTCAGCGGAATGTGGGAATAAAATGTTTTAGCAGTAGAAGCTCAAATTCTCTCTGCCTACCCTACTTTGTACGGCATATAGTGTAAATCAATAAAAATATTTATATATTTTTTATATCTAAATCCTATATTTAGCGTTTTCTACAACTTGAGGTTGTCTGTCTGTATAATATAATCTTAAAACTTATATATATGAGGTACTGGCATAAGCAATTGGCATCTTAAGGTATCAGGATATCAAAAAACTATATATTTAGCAAAGTAGGCAAAGAGATCATACCGTAAAGACCACCATTTGGACAGATTGATTTGACAGCGGGTATCGAATCGACTACCGTCGTTTTTACAACCGAACGCTGCACCACGAACGCCAAATTTCATTTTATATTTCTATTTATACATTATTTTATGTACAACAATAACTAAAATCATTCATTCAGTATCGATACCAATGCTTAAACACAAAACACTACATTAAATTAACTTGTCCCAATATTTCTATATAGGTAGCTACAAACAATCGTTCCAAATGAATTTTAAATTCAATATAACATATTAAAATAGAATATTTAGTAATATACAGACTTTATATCGAAGCATTGCATGTTGAGTGTTGGAACATAACACCGCGCTTTGTCTTGTCATCAGACAAAGTAAAATGAAAATTGAATGAAAATAATAAAAAAATGTTTCCCCGTGTGGGATCGAACCCACAACCGTTGGAAACCGGAAGTGAGTTAATGTCAACGGAGAGTCTTGTAGTGTCCATCCCAAAACATAAAACACTCTACATTAAATAGCCTTTTCCCAATATTTCCATATATATTAAAAGAACTACAAAATAAAGTTTAAATTAAATATAACATATTAAAATACAATATTTGCCAATAAACAGACCAATTGAAAACGAAATGCTAAAATAATGAGTAGTATTTTAAAGGGGAAACGAATTGAATGTCGAAAACTGGTGACAAGTGGATATAAAATGTAATAGGATTAACCATATGATGGATTTTACATATGCTCTGATTATTCTGAAATAAACGCTCCATACTCGATTGTTGTGGGGAAATGGTTTTGAAGCCATTAAACCTGTTATATATGTTTGTTTTGCTGTAAGTTCCTGTGAACTGACAATACTGACATTTTGAAAATGAGAATTAAAAGTTTTAGAATGTATATCTTTTTGTCAGGAACAGCGTTTGTTAACGAATGTTGGTTGTGGATTTGAACCCGCTATAGGAAAGATAAAATGCGGCCTAGAGTCTCTTTATTTAGCAAGCTTAGATTAAATGTGGTATATATATTTTCGCGTTATATAATGTAGATAAAACGATGTTCAACGCCAATTTATATATACAAATACTTTAGGGACCATGAAAACCAAAGAAAGTGTTAAGGCACTCCGTCCCGCTCCTCACTTTCCGCCAAAATCTTGAGGCATTGAGTGTGTAGAATAGTAGAACTCAGGGGAATCTTCAAGAATAGATGGAAGTATCTTAAACTTGATTTCTAAGTTCCCTTTCCCCACCCTACTATAAACGGGTTACACCGTGAAGCTAAAAATTAAAAAAATCTCAATAAGAAACCATTTGATATCTTAATAAACTTTTATAAATAAATAAATAAAATCAGCTTCACGCTGTATCCCGCACAAAGCAGGGTAGGCAGAGGAAACCTAGTGTCAAGACACATCGTGCGCCACTTTCCGCTGAGTTCTGGAGGCATTGCGTGTTGAGTGGCGGAACTCAACGCCGCAAAGTATAAACATAGATATTAGAAGTATAATTATTCAAGTAGGTACTTAGCTTTTAAAAATAAACATAAGAACACGTGTGTAACATCCATTTAGTAAGTACATGTAGCACTCGTAGTAATGTAACAAGTATATCACACGGCCATCTGGCAATATCTTGGAAGATACATGACTTTTGTTCAACATTAATAAGATATGGCATACCTATGTATGTAGGTAAGGTGAAGTTATGTTTATTATGTTCTGGAAGTATAGGATGTTTAAAATATTTTTAGGGTTCCGTAGAAAAAATGTTAAAAAATGGTCCAATAGAAAAAATGAAACCTTTATAGGATCATGTTGTTATATTTATTTCTGAAATATCAAATATCTTAAGATCAAGTGGAGGTTTAAGTTGAAATTAGTATAATAAATCTAGATATACGGTCTCATAGATCATAGAAAAGATTAAGCTTCTAAGTCAAAGCAAGATACGTATATATGTACGTTCATGCAACGTTCATTCATCATCAAATTATAAGAGCTTACAAGAACAATACACTTGCGTTCCCACTTTCCGACTCTTCTCACTGAACCCTGAAGGCATTGCGTGTTGAATTACGAAGCACAACGCCGCGATTTTTCCTCGTTACCAGAACGACGAAATCAAAATCAAAATATTTCATTCCTCCAATAGGGAATCGAATCCACAACCGTTACTCGCTACACAGTCGCAGTGCATTTTTATACGTTTTCAAAAACATTTTTCTCCATACTTAACAACTAGATTAACTTAAAACAATGTAATTTCAAAACTTAACTAAAGTAGTTTGTCAAACGTATAAAGAGAATGTAAATTCTAGGATTCATAATGAAAGTTTTGCGGCTTTATCTACGTGAATTTTAAGTCGCATTGGACATACTAAATCCTTTAAAATTCCAGCTCGTTTACCGCATTTCATAAGAAGAGATTTCGTGTTTACTTTATAAAGGTACAATGGTTCATTGTAATATTTGGTTTCATTCCTGGCGTGATGTTACCGGTATATGCTTAAAGTTAATTTGTACGCAGTGGAACTAGATGCAAGATGTATAACAGCGAAATCTCTCTTTTTTTTTTTTTTTATGGAAAAGACAAGGCAAACGAGCGTTCGGGTCACCTGATGGTAAGTGATCACCGCCGCCCACGACCCCGTGCAACACCAGAGGAGCTGCAGGTGCGTTGCCTGCCTGTAAAGTGGTTTGGACTCCGGAGCCCGGCATTACCTGATGCGAAACGCAGTGGCATAAAGCCACTACTTCACGCCGGTTTTAAATGCCGGGGGTGGTAATAATCCGGTCGAGTCTGCCCATGCGTGTTGCCATTGCTGGCGATGTGACTCTACCACACGTACTTTAGTCGCCTCTTACGACACCACCAGTACCAGGATGATCCTATTCTAGGCCGGGATCACACGGCACAAGACTCTCGGCACTCTCTATAGTTTTAACTTTTTAAATTTTAACTTAACCATTTTAATTTTAACTTAACTATAACCGTGAGGCCAGTCGTGGCGCAGGGGCACAGAGTGGGACTGTAAGATCGACTGGTTGTGGGTTCGATTCGAGGAGATAAACTATTTACTTACAGTTATGTTTTCATTTTTTCGCTCTGGTGTGGAGGTGAAGTGTTGCGTGTTGAGTTCCGTCACTCAACACGCAATGCCTCCAGAACTAGGTGGAAAGTGGGGAAACGGTGTGTCTTAATACTAGGTTCCCTCTGCCTATCCCCCTGCGTGCGGGAAATCATTTGCTTTATTCGAAATAGCGCTAGTAAAATCTTAAACCTAAACTTGTCTCCGAAGGCATTGCTCTGATCATCATCGTAAGTATGGGCTCGGTGAATTCATGGCATACTAAGTACTTTTTTTATAGTTAACGAAGAGAAATTTTACACTTTTTTTCTTTTAGCACGTTAGGCACTTGGAATCGAGAATAATAAGACACTCCGTTCTGAACTTTCCGCCCAATTTTCTAGACATTGGGTATTGAGTGACAGACCTCAACGTCACGCTTTCTCTACGGCTATGAAAAAAATTCCCGCGAGTAGAAATCATACCTACAATCACCGCGTTAACAGCTAGACGTTTAATGCCCCACTAGGTCACAAGGGCTTCTAGTTATTTAAACAATTGTAACAAAAAGGTAGATGAAAATTATTTTTATGTAATATTCGTTACAAACTATTGAAACTAACTTATATAAGTAGGAAAATATTCTACAAAAAGTCAATTTACACGCGATATAATTCCATTAAAGGTAATAGAGCAATAAAGAACCTTGGAAAAATACTATTTTACAATGAATTCAACAAAAAAATGCTAATTTCTTTATTACTAAGGCTATCGCTGATAGCTTTTCTGTTTTTCCTACATTTTTTTATATAATAATTTTGAATTGTATTATTCTTTTAAAGCAATAATATTAGTACAGAATGGAGAACTGAAAGAATCTAGTGTTAAGATACTTCGTTCTCCGCTTTCCGTCATATATCGAAATGCTGCGATCCCCTGCATGTATTCTCTACATATTTATATTAAAAACTGTTTAATCATCTAAGAATATTTTAATTCTTATACAATAATGATTTCAATTTAATTTCTTTTTACCATTTTCTGGATCTTTTCTCTCTCTACCAAAAAAGCGTGGAGTTGAGTTTCACTACTTAATACGCATTGTCTCGATAATCGAGCGAAGCGGGAAACTGTGAACACTATCACTAGGTTTCCTCTGCCTACCCTGCTATAAGCGGGATAAAGCGTGAACCTAAAAAAAATTACATAGATAAATAAAGAAAAAAAACAGCTTCACGCTGTATCCCACATACTACAGGGTAGACAGAGGGAACCTAGTGTTAAGACTCTCCGTTCCCCGCTTTCTGCCGAATCTGGAGGCATTGCGTGTTGAGTGGCAGAATGCAACGCCGCGCTTCTCCTCGACACCAGAGCGAAGAAATGGAAATATAAATTTAAGTCAATATTTCATCAATTCTATTAGGGATCGAACCCACAACCAGTCGGTTTTACAGTCACACTGTGTGCCGCTGTGCCACGACTGGATAAATAAAGAAACCTAATAAATGTTTTTCTTACCTTTCCGGTGTGGCCAGAGTCAAGTTGGGTGCAGGAAACGCGCCGTCCGCTGCACAGATGACGTTCACTGTGTCGTCGTCAGTCTTGTTCTGGATAAGCCGGAAGTTCGTCTCCGGTACTGCAACCATACAACATGTTATTTAAAATAAGAAACAGATTCACACTAAAACTCATTTTCTTATAAATAATTCGAGATATTGCGTTTTGAGTCAACGCCGAGTTTTGTCTTCTAACAACAGTAAGGAAATTAGATAATTATCTTGTGGGGATCGAACCCACAACGCTTTAAAGTCAGATGCTGTGCCAATACGCTACGACCGGTCTAATATTATTTTGTTGGCTTCACGCTGTATCCAGTACGTAGTAGTGTAGGCAGAAGGAGTTTGAGAATTCAGTGTTTAGACACGTTTTTCGTTACACTTCCGTTCTCCACACTCCATCCAATTCCTTCATTCAGGTATTTTAGGTATTGCATGTTGAGTGGCGGAACTCAAAGCCGCGCTTTCGCCTCGTTACCAGAGCGAGGAATGAGAAATATACTGACGTTTCATTCTCGCGGAGGGAATCGAACCCACAATCGTCTTGTTTTATATTCAGATGCTATGAGTGACTCTACTATTATTTAATATGAATCAAATGAAATAAAAGAGGTAAAGGCGTAATTCAACAGAATTTGACTGTGGAGATAGTCGTGGATTCTTATGGTAATTATCATTTTATCTGGTAATATTTGAATAATTTACATTTTCTCGTTGCAGTAACAAATCGCGACGTTGAGCTCCGCCAACCAACACTGTTAATGGTGAAAAAGTAGAATTGCTTAACTGAAAAACTTTTTTTTAAATATCGTGAATTCGTATAATTTCTTTAAATAAAATAAATAAATCAGCTTCACGCTGTATCCCGCACACAGCAGGGTAGGCAGAGGGAACCTTGTGATAAGACACTCCGTTCCCCACTTTCTGTCGAAATCTGGAGGCATTGCATGTTGAGTGGCAGAACTCAACGCCGCGCTTAACCTCGACACCAGAACGAAGAAATGGAAATATAAATTTAAGTAAATATTTCATCTCCTCGAGTGGGGATCGAACCCACAACCAGTCGGTTTTACAGTCACACCTCGTGCCGCTGCGCCACGACCGGCCTCTTTTTCTTTAATATTACTTATATAGTCGTTTTGGTCTTCCAGAGTCAGTAAGGGATCAGAATAAGTTATTCGAGTACATTAGATGTAATGAGGAAATTTGGGTAACGTGACTTCTAACTGCCCGAAGTAAATTATAATAATGATGGACATTTATATTTAGTTGTGTTAGGTTAATTATCATAGCAATATTTAAAGTCCTTTATTTTTTTGAATCTCGTAGCATGATAAGCAGAGGGAACCTAAAAAATTGGTGTTAAGACACTCCGTTCTCATTTCCCGACACTTGCATTCCCCACTTTCCGCTAAATTCTGGAAGCATTGGGTGTTGAGTGGAGGAACCCAACGCCGCGCATTGTTTCATTGCCACCAGATCGAGGAAATTAATGAAAATGTTAAATTCTTCATTTCCTCTGGTAGGTATCGAATCCATAACCGTAGCCTTACAGACACACCCTTGTGCCTCTGCGCCACGACGGTCCCAAATACAAAATATTTTTTGCTAAAACAAAAAAGCAGCCGGAATATTACTAAACAAACGCAAGTGCATTTAATGAGCTGTTAGCATTCCAGCTACGTACCCAAACGGTGTTATAAAGTCTAAAATGGTTTTGTAGAACACACTGTATACGTTAAAAATGTAATTTCTTTGTGTTTTCTGAAACCATCTGGCTTCCTTCTTTGCTAAGTTCTTAGTTGATGTGAAATTTTCTTTTAAGACGGCAAATACCCTTTAACTTTAACGCTAATGGTCTGGTGTAGTTATCAAGGTCTTCTATTAAATTTTTTATAAGCTGATTCAAGATTAATATTATATAGTAGATATATGGTGTAGTTTTGAACTTGTTAAAGTATAATTAATGTTATTTATTTTTTTCTGCACCATATAGTATATGCGGCGTTGAGTTTCGCCACTCAAAATGCAATGCTTTTAGTATTCGGCGGAAATTGAGGCATAGAAGTTTCTTAATGGGGACGAAATGTCTTAACATAAGGTTCCAAGGTTCCTTCTGCCTACTCTGCTATGTACACAGCATATTTTTTTACTAATATAACTTATAAATATAGCATTGGGTTCCGCTATATAAAAAGGCAATTTAAGGCTAGATTCTTTTTGAGTATTCAATAATTTTGATTATTCTTTTTTTATTGGAAAAGATACGCCTCAAGGATAGATTGATGAAAGTTTGGTTAGATTCTGACTATGGAATCCGGTTAAAATTGAAGAAGTCGATTTTTTTATTACAAAATTGTAATTTGTTACATTTATTACCGTTATACTATATACCTACAGTCCTCATATATACAGCCAACAATATAAGGAGATTATTTCATTTCATAATTAAACCTAATTTTGTTTAAATTATGGCATTATGATTTCTTCAAGTCATAAGATCCAAGTTTTGTCACAACGTCTTATACAACTAAGCCGGTAATAAATTACACATAAGTACTAGGGCTTAGAGTAACTCCTAAGAAACAACATTTGGGAGCATATTATATAAAATATATATCTGTTGGCTTAATTTCTACCTACGAGTTCAAGTATGAGGAAAAAAAGAACGGTTCTACTAAGAAAATGTAATATTTAATGTAAAAAAAATGTAATATTTAATGTATTTGATGTAAAAAAGCTTTGATCAATTAAATAATTCAGTGAATATTTTTTTTCTTATTTAAAGGCAGTACACATAAATTCATTAGGAAATTATAGAGCGTCAAGAATTAAGGAAAAAATTGGGAACAATTTGTTCCATCTTTGCCTATCCTGCAATGCAGGATAAAGGGTTAAATTGCTTTTTAATATTATCAAATATTTAAAGAAAGAACTAGAAGAAAAAAAGAAAGAACTTTAAAGTTTATCTCTTCTTTTTTTTCATCTTTTGTATAACTATAATAATATTTTTTTCCCGACAGGTGAAACCTGGCGTTATGATACGCCGTTACTCCTTTTACTGTTCAAATTTTCAAGACGTCGTTGAGTTGCGAAAAATAAACACCTCGCTGTGTCTTGTCACCACAGCGAGGAAGTGAAAATAATTCATTCACCGAGTGAGATTAGAACCCACAACTATAAATGTTATAGTAAGCCTCCATAATAATAAAAGTAGAAGTACTTTTTCAATAAAACTGACTGATTGTAAAAGCAGGAAGATTTCAATTCTATTTTTTTTATAATAAAGTGTTAATAAAGAAACTTAGAACATAAATATTTTTACCAGCCAATAGCGTTAGTACCTATCAAATTATATCTAAACGTAATAACGGCGATAACAATATTCTTCATCATACTAGATGATTTGTTGCTTTCTCTTCCACTGATATTACCTTTCACGAAAATACGCACATAAATCTTGAAACTGTCTCAAAGTTTTGGCAAAAGTCAAGCGTGCAGTGTTGTTGTGTTCATGTATTATATATATATATATATATATATATATATATATATATATATATTAAAATTAAAATTAAAATTAAAAATTAAATTAGCTTCACGCTGTATCCCGCACACAGCAGGGTAGGCAGAGGGAACCCAGTGTTAAGACACTCCGTTCCCCACTTTCTGCCGAATTCTGGAGGCATTGCGTGTTGAGTGGCAGAATTCAACGCCGCGCTTAACCTCGACACCAGAGCGAAGAAATGGAAATATAAATTTAAGTAAATATTTCATCTCTATATATATGTGTGTATATATATATTTACATAGAGTCCCTCATCTGGTCTATAAATGCGACAGTTGTGGGTTCGATTTCTACTCAAGGAAGAAAATTACATCCGATATTATTTTATCATTCACTAGTAACAAGTGGAGAATCGAGTGTCTAATCAGTGAGTTCCCCCTGCCTACTCCGTTTTATGGAGGATACAGCGTGAATGCTAAAAAAATTAAATCAGCTTCACGCTGTATCCAGTACACAGAAGGGTAGACAGAGGGAACCTAGTATTAAGACACTCCGTTCCCCACTTTCTTCTGAATTCTGGAGGCATTGCGTGTTGAGTGGCAGAACTCAACGCCGCTCTTTGCCTTAACACCAGAGCGAAGAAATGGAAATATAAATTAAAATAAATATTTCATCTTCTCGAGTGGGGATATAACCCAGTCGGTTTTACAGTCACACTTTGTGCCACTGCGCCGCAACTAGTCGAAAAAAAAAACATTTATATGACTAAAATTATGAATGAAATAAAATTGACTTTAGTACTCAGCAATTATGCAAAAATGTCAATTTTTTAAACAATATTTTCTTCTTAAGCAATTACTTAACAACAAAGCAGGCAACGACGTTCGAACGAATTTGTTTACATTCGATTAACCGCGTTAACTAAAGGGTGGGCTTGCAAATTTAAATATTTTAGTATTTCTAACAACTTTTTTTAAATTAATCTATATTAACAATTCCAGTTTCCAGGGGCAGAATTTGTGACAGAAAACGCGACAGGTTGTGGGTTCGATTCCTACTCGAGAAATTTAAGTTTTTAATATTCTCATTTTCTCGTTTTGGCAATGAGTGAGGCAAAGGTTGAGTTTCGTCACTCCTGAATTCAGCGGAATTTGTTAAGAGAAGTATTTTAATGGATACTGAATGTCTTATAAAAGAAAAAAAACATAGAATTATTAGTACAACTATATCATTTTGTTAACTTTTCCCCATTCGTAAGAATTATTTTATTTTCTCGCTCTGGAACAGGAATGAACCCACAACTCCCGTCTGTTCTATCAAATATTCCTTAATTAAACCCTTATCAAAATTATACCTTTCATTTTAACGAAATTTTAAATCATAAATGAAATTTACGTAAACATCGTGTTGCTAAATATGGCCGACGTCCATGACAAGCCATTTCTTTTGTCCCGAAACCATACAATTGATGCAAAAATGAAAACGGATAGCAGATGCTGTTAACCTTGGTGAACTTATTTGTAAACAAACAGTTAAAAAAAAAATGGCAAAAAAATGCGTAAGTGAACAACGGAGTGTCTAAACACTAGGTTCCCAGGTTCCCTCTATTAACCCTGCTATAATATACAGCGTGAAGCTAAAACAAATAATTTCTTATGACTTAAACCAACCGACATTGGTAAATGACGGTAGAACGTGTCATATGCGTAGTAAGCGTTTTATGAGGAACCGACCCCAAATATGAAATTTTGTATTACATACGTGTTACATGTTGTTTCTATCGAGTTTCTGGATCACTTTCGTGAAAGGCATATAAGACTCAATATTCTTTTCTTTTTTGCTTGTAGGTAGGTTATTAGCTTATTAAAACAAAACTATTTTTTTTGATAAAACGAGCTTGGCTCTTGCTTGAGTTTTTTTAATAGTAATATTGGTTTAATACCTTTCATTCAATTAAATTTTATAATTTCAAATCAACAAAAAATTAAAATTTTGTTTACCATGATCACTTAAGGATGTTCATTTTAGATGTAATACATACATAGGTACTTATTATTTTTGCAAATAGATAATAAATTCTCTTTTTGATTGTCCTTAATAATCGGAGAAAATGATTCATAAATAATCCAAGATATATGTATATTATCACAAGAGAACACAGTATTGTTGATGATAAAGGAAGATCGAATTTTTGAGACATTGTGTGTTGAGAGGCGGTACTCAACACCGCGCTTTGCCTCGACATCAGAACAAAAAAATATTAAACTATTAAATACATCAGTCCCTTTAGTGGAAATCGAACCCAAAACCTATCGCGTTTACAGGCACTAGCGTAACATACAAAAAAATACTCACCAAAAACAATCATTTGCTTCGTTCTCGAATCCTCTTCCATAAAAGTGGAAACTACACACGTATAATCGCCCGAAATGTCCGTATTCGGCTTCACTATACGCAAGGCTCTATGCATTTTCAATGGGTCGCTTGAAGCCCGATACGTCAAATCGACCCGACCCCGCAGTATGCCCATATCCTGGGGTTTCTGAGACGCAATCCATTGATACACAGGTCGGGCTTTGTTCTTGAAGAACCACTTGACAACCAATCCTGAGGTATTGTTGCCGTAAGAGTAGTCACAGTCTAAAATGACGGCGTCTTGTACACCGTATTGTATTATTTCCGGCACTATGATTTTGACTATTTTGACGGCGTTGAGACCTGCAACAAAATGTTGGGTGTTATGCGGATTTGTACAATTAAAAATAATGATGAATGTTTGGCGGAACTCAACGCAACGCCTTGATTACTATAGCGAAAAAAGAAAACAATTTTAATATGTCATATTTAAATAGAAAATCTTTTCGAGGAGTTTTCCTATTTAAGAAAATATTTCTTTACATTATGTTAAAATAACAATAAGCTTCTATCTTTGCACCTTTAAATATACAACTCATTTATTTATAACAAAATAGGAATAGAGAACTTAGTGTTAAGACACTCCCCACATTGCGAGCTTAGTAGCGGAACTCAACGCTGGACCTTTTCTACCAGAGTGAGGAAAAGTATTTTTTGGCACTAACTTCCAGGCATTCAAATAAGACCGTTCTTTTCCCAACAGAAAAATAAATAAATAATTTAAATATAATCATCGAACCGACGACCCGATGGTCATGTTTGTTTACATACAAAGTGTTTTAAACTACTATACATAAATGCAATCAACTAAAAGATTTATACCTGAACAAATAAAATTAAAAAAAAACAGTCAATCAATCATAAACGAGGCAAGAAGGCCATATTCGATAAACACCACTGATTTGAAATGCTGTGTTTTGTGTAAACAAAAACAATTCCACGTGACTGACAGCACATTAATGGATGTGTCAATAATAATAGGAAAATCCAATATTGGCGTCAACACGACATAGAGATTCAACCTGATTTATAATAAAATGTTTATTAATAATCTATTTGATGATAAATGATGGGTGATTATGGATAGATTTGATTTGATGGTTTGTGGCTCAGTGGTTACTGTGTTTTGCTACATAATAATAATACTAATCTTTATTTCAGACTTATTACATCCATATAAGTTAAGGATTCAATTATTAGAATTTCACGCAAATTTACACTTCTTCTCGTAAAGCAGATACCCTGCATAAATATAAATGTAAAATGAGAGCCGAGTTTAATAATCAGTCCTGAAATTAATTTTTAACAATATAAAATATTTTATAACAACTAAAAACGTTATTTGTTCTTACAACTTAAAACGTTATATTTATATCTAAGATCTGACTTGGCTAGTTTTCAAATGAATTCATAAAGTCACAAATACACTGCGTTACCCTCTTTCAACTTAATTTTCGAGATGTTATGTGATTTACTAAAGATGACACAAAGCAGTCGTCTGTCACTCAACTCGCAACCTCTCAAAACCAAACCAAATACAGAATGTAACTAAAGTAAAAATGTATACACTCATACAATAACCTTATTGCAACGTTTACGACGTAAGTTTTTATAGCTCAAGTCGTTTTAAGATATCTTTCTGTACAAATATTCCTATTGTGGAGAAAAGTTTTCTAGTTTACAGTCAAATGTAACCTAATCCACCGACGCGGTTCTAACATTAATATTTATGCACGTCCCTACTCGATGTTGTTAGTACCTCATTTCAAATTCATTCTTGGATTTACTTAAAAGCGGGCGCCTAAAAATTTTCGGGTTTCATTTAAAATTTCATCTACAAAAGTGGCAAAGTGGAAATAGATGAGTGCTTAATGATAAATTCATAAAAGTATCTACATTTCGGAGCGTTCGTCAACTACGTGATTTTACTGACAATTGATCAATGTCACCATAAAAGTGAACATTTTTGAGTGAAAAAATTTGTAATAAATCAAAAATTGGAAAAATGGAATATAAACAATAAATAACTGTGTGTGAATGGTTTTCTTTTTTCATAGAATAGTAAATTTCAGGTGTTAAAAGTAAAATGTATGGTGCACAGGTATATTACGGATGCATATTTAATTTCTAGTTATGAACTAGAAAAAAAATATTGATACAGTAAATTTGATGTATTTGAATAATAAATACATTTATTAAAAAAGGCTGTCGCAGTGGGTATGAGTTATGACACTCAACACAATACATTCAGAATTCGGCGGAAAGTAAGACAACGGAGTGTTTTAACACTAGCCTCTCTTTGCCTACTCCATATAGGATACGGCGTGAAACTGATAAAAAAATACGTGATTAAAGCTTGACGTTATAAAAGCATGTTAAAAAGAAATGATATTCACACGTCAAAACACTAAAATAACAACCACACATCCACAGACAGCACTCAGTTTCCCACTAACGAGGTGAAGCGTTCGGTTCCGGATAAATCTTTTGGTCAGCAAATGTGAAGTCACATAGTGTGGTTCCCAGCTATTGTTATAACACGATTGTGTCAGTCTCGAGAGTAACGTGTCAAGTACTTAGAGTACCCGACGGGAATTCTTTTCTAGGATTCGTTGGATCCAACTTCAATCTTTCCTTCAGGATGGGTCTGACTGTCCACTTTGTAAGATTATTTGTGGTTCGAAATGTTTTCACCGGTTTTTTCGAACGAATTTAAGCTTTTTTTTGTGGTGTTATTATGTGAGATTTCAGTGTGTTTTTTTTATTGTTATAAGATTTTCTTTTGGATATGTGTTGTGACTTCGAGGGCTCACTCGAAAATATATACTTATATACGTCTAAAAGTTCATGATGATATTATCAAATCAAATGGGTCAAATTCAGCACTTTAGATTGGTTTCATTTAATACATACCAACGTAATAAAAGTATAGTATAAAATAGTGTAATATATTTTAGTCAATATTAATATTTTTTTTACACCCTGTTATGCGAAATATTTTAATAGATCTAAATTTGGAAATTATGCCAATTCCAAATTTGACCTAATTTTCAAATTTAAAGTTAATAAATAAGAAAGATTAAAGAAATTACAATATATTTTTTTCCGCCCGCAATTTTGAGTAGCAGAACTCAACGCTGCGCTTTGCCTCATCACCAAAGCGAAAAAATGAAGACATTAAATGCTGCCCTGCGCCACAACTGGTCTCCAGAATTCGATGGAAAGTGGGGAGCGAAGTGTCTTAACACTCCCTCCTCTCTACTTCATGCGAGATAGAGCGTGAAGCTGATATAATTTCTTGCTTAAGCTAGAACACAATGAAACTACATACATACTATACAAACAGCAAATATAGTCAAAACTATAGCGGTATATTTATTTAGGAAGTGGGTAACCTCAAAGTAATTCTAGCTCTCTGTAACATTGAAATTACAATATGAAGGCGAAACACGACGTAATATTCAGATAGCAAGACTAGTAACTGCGCTTAATAAAGACAGTTGTATTTCTACAGTACTTTACTGTATATGTTGCTGTTTCTAAAATTTGTATGGATTTTTGGTGTGATATATAAGATAAAATACTTGTTTGGTTTAAGGCGTTCTAGAGGAAAGAGGTTCGAATTAAAAAAAAAATGTCTTAATGTAGTATAAAATGTTAAATATTTTACTTAAGATAATGGTAAATATTTTTATCGCTCTAGTAACAAGGCAAAGCGCTGCATTAAACTCCCCCACTCAACACGCAATGCTTTAAAAATTCGGCCGAATGTGGAGAACGGAGTGTTTTAACACTAGGTTCTCTCTGCCTATCCTTGCAAGAATATATGTACTCGTATATGTAAGGTATAATTATAATAGGTATTGATACCAATGTTTAGGGGAGCAAATACCTGTATAAGGTTAAGATTATACGGTTCTATTGTTATAGATAAGGCATGCATATGGACACTTGAAGCTACGAGTGTGAGCTTGTGAGGATACAGGAACGAAGATGAATAATGGAAGGACGTGTATAACAAGGCTTGTATCGATAATAGTTATGTTACTTTCTCTTTTTTTCTTTAGATTCACACTGTATCCCGCACATAGCAGGCAGAAAGGACCTGGGAACCTAGTGTTAAGACACTCTGTTTTTATTCATACATTTCTAATCCCTACGTTCCCATGAATTTTTGAAGCGTTGAGTATGATGCCGTCGTGTCGCAGGGACGCAAGTGTGCGACTGTAAATATTATGGTTGTGGGTTCAATTCTCATTTGAGGAAATGAATCCTCACTCTCGTGACGAGGCAAAGCTCGACGTTGAGGTTCACCACTCAACACGTAATACCTTTTAAGTAAGTTCGGCGGAAAGTAGGAAACGGAAATGTCTTTAGGAACAGCGTGTCTCAACACTAGGTTCCCGCGATCTCACTGCCTACCCTGCTATATACAGGATACAGCGTAAAGCTAATAAAATGAAACAATATATTTAAAATGGGTTAATTATAGTATCGCTGAGCTAACATTAAAGTAATTGAATAAAAAATGTATGCAACAACGTAATGTTACAAAGTAATTACTATATAAATGTTATATTATACATATTGCGAAACTTTCATAGTTAACAACACGAACGAAATTAGCTGACATTTATTAAACTGACATTTTGAAATGAAATTTCATATAATATTATATAGGGAACGTGCGCAACGAAGGTGCTGCCGACTGGTGTCGCCAATCCGAATCTTGTAGTTTGGTTTCTTGGTAGTTTACATTCAAGTAAAAAGCATGAGGACCCCCCGGAGGGCATGTATGAAGAGGTTGAAAGAGGTATGTAGAGACCGTAGCGTTTGGCGCTCCGTTCTGTCTGACTTCTCCACTAGAGATAAAACGTGGAGCTAGTTGTAGTAGTAGTAGACATACCCATTTATAACAAGTAAACAACTCATTTTATTGGTAAAAATTATTATCATAATGTGTTGTTTCATTTCTGGAAATATCAATTCATCCACAAGAAAATGAAAGTAAATCAAATAGTATAAAATTTTATTACTGTCCGAAGAATAGTACGGTTATGTGAAAAACGTAAGTATGAGTTGAGTATCGTATATAGTAGTATAGTTGAGTATTTAGAAATAATTAATAATATTAGAAGTGAAAATAACTAAGTTTTGCAGTTATTACAGTCAGGTACTATTTATTCAATCTGTTTTCAGCAAACATCCGAATTACTTATATTGGCTTCCACCTTATTACATAGCTTTATGAGAACGTATAGCTTAGTGGTCAGAGCGCCTAGTCGGTTTCCAGGAGGCGCGCGTTCGAGTCTCGCTACGTTCAAATTTTTATACGTTTTCAAAATAAGTTTTTTCCACCTAGAAATACAGTAGTATGTAGTGTTTTGTTGGCAATAACAAATTAGAAAAATCCTTTACATCCGTCATATATTCCTACATTTTTGAGTCGCGGTCGCGACGTTGAGTCCCTTCACTCAATACGCTATATTTTAAAAATTGGGTAAAAAGTGAAACAGAGAGTATCGTAACACTAATACTACTATACCATATACGACTGCTATATACGGAATGCAGTGTAAAGCTCAATAAATCTGATGTCGCATCATTGATTTTCCTTTTCGTGTAAACACATTGCCATCAGTGACAACTAGTAGGTACAAGATATCATTGGATTTGTTGCAATTTCAGGTTCAAACGATGGTTATAGGTTCAGAATTCATCTAAGGCTTAAAGCATTTAAAATATAAAAAAATAAATATAGAAAATTAGAGGCATACCTATGAAGATATTGAGATATCATATCTAGACATAATCATTTTGTTAGTTATACCAAAAGTCTGAAAATATCTATATTTTGCCCCATACCTCCAGAATTAATATTTAAAAAAAAACACTCAAAAATAAAAACAAAATCACGTTTATTTATTACAAAAAAAAATAACAGAAAATTCCACGAAAGAAATAAAAACTATAAGATTTTTCCCAACATTTTGTGTGTAATAAAAATAACTTACAAATACCGACATAGCGGGCCCGGAGTCATATTATTTTTTAATTTGATTCAGCAGTAACCCTAGTAGGGACCCTTCGACGCTATTTATATTTAATTCCTTCGAGAGCAAAGGGCCTTATAGTAAAGTAAGCTACGTTATAGTTTGTAGAGCGTTGGTGCAGTCATTTACATTCTCGCATCTGATTTTTTTTTAATTCCTTTAGAATTAATGAAATAAAAATTTTGTTAAAATTTACCTTTTTCTTGTTCTATATTAAATTTAAAAGACTTTTAACAAAAATATTTATTTAGAAAATGTATAAAAATTTGAACGTAGCGGGACTCGAACCCGCGCCTCCTGGAAATATTCGAGTCCCGCTACGTTCAAATTTTTATACGTTTTCTAAATAAATATTTTTCTTTCCTAAGTGTAGAATAACACTTTAAAAATGTTTAAAAACTTTTAATAAAATATTTGGAAACTTATTTATATCTTCAAATTCCAATTTTTTCAGCTTCATGCTGTATCCCACACACATAGACAGAGGGAATTAAGACACTCCGTTCTTCATTACGTGTTGAGTGGCGGAACTCAACGTCACGCTTTGTCTTATTACCAGAAGAAGAAAAAAACAAGAACATGGAAATGATGATATTTCTCTCCCCTTAATGGAAGTCGAACTCCCCAACCGTCGCATTAACACTCGCATACTTGTGCCTCCGCGTTACAACGGCCTCAAAAATTACTATTCTAATAAATATTTCACGCAGAAAAAGACCTAACTTCTTTCATAGCACCAAACTTGCACAAAAATCGCCCTAAATCCATTAACAGCAAAGAAGCGCTAATGTTGAGTATATTGATTCTAAATGAACGCGTATACATTTTCTTGAAAGCTACAGATCGATGCTAATCAAATCTCGTTGTAAAGTAAGTAGGTCAGAAGAAATTAGGGAAGTAGTTACCTAAAAGCTCGTGCCATTACACTCGATGGGCCTCGAGAATACTCTTGTATGGGATTATGTGTGATGTGATGATGGGATGTTGGTTTGATCCTGGTAATCAGTTCGAATTCAATAGAAGGGGGTATTAATTTGTTGTGTTCTAATTATTTTACAATTTAGCACACGTGATGGGTAAAAAATTGTGAAAAAATGTTTTTCGTTAGTGTTCAATATGGATTCTTGTCGTCGCCCATAACTTTGCTTTTAAGAATATTGCGACATGAAATCTAAAATTCCGAATTTTTCCCGTTCACTAGAAATTTTGAGAAATCTTCACTTAGTACTCCCTTATACTCCTCAATTTATCTACTAAATATTTATACGTATCAAATGTTCATACTTTTCTTAAAGAAAGTATTATATTTACAAATATTTTTAAATGAAATAGGACACTTGTTTAATATTCATATTTAACAAATGTAGATACAATGGGGAACGGAGTGTCTTAAACACTAGGTTCTCTCTGCCTGCCCTGCCGTGTGTGGGATACAGCGAGGAGCTGATTTATTATTTTTCTTTAATTTTAAATGTAGGTACATATATGTGTATATAGATAGACTACATCGATACAGAATTAACTCATTAATTGAAATACTGACTCGTTTCAAATAACTTCGAATCAAATTAACAGAACCATAATTAAAATTTAAAGCAAATATTGAAATATTTTACGTATTGGTACAATGTTCTCCTAATCGAAAATTCAAAATTAGGCTGTATTACATTTAATATTTTTAAAATGTTATTCTAAACTTAAAAAGAAAAATATTTCTTTAGAAAATGTATAAAAATATACGTTTTATGATTCTAAGTAATTATCTTTGGATAGCGAAAATTTGTAAAAACCTTCCTGCAGAGATTTTAGTAATAAAATAAGTTATAACGAGCGTATAAGAATTTCAATGTCAGCTACATTATAAATATTATAAGACGAGAACGTATGGATTAGTGGACAGAGTGCTTGGACATTTTCCACGAGGAGCGGGTGCAAATCCGGCAACGAAGTGACAACGTACAGAGTGAAGCTAAAATAAAGATTTCTTTGCCAAACACATACGATTATGTGTATATGTTGTAATAAATAAATTTGCTAGTAAATTGTATATGAAGTGATTTATTTTCTATTTTTATTTTTTAAAATTCAAAACTTTCTTCAAGTTTTTTTTAGCATTCTTAGCTTTCCAACCAAAACCAAGACATAGAGTGTTGATTGGCAGTGCTCAACGCCGCACTTTGTCTTATCATAGCGGTGCAATTTGAATGATTCAATTTTCGTTCCAGTATGGATTGAACCCACAACAAACGTGAGTCAACCGCTGTCACACCGTGCCATAACAGCCTATTCAACTCTACCTACAAATTGAACCAAACGCATACCATATTTAGATATTCTGTTGAAAACAACCCCATAACTTTCCGTACTTCCCCCGAACAAGGATTTTGAGCACTAAATCTATCTAATTTACTAACAGCCTAGTATAAGGTCTATATATTATTTCCCTTTCGGAAGCCCGTTTGCCCCCGAGCGATTAATAACCGCTTTTCTTCGCCGTACTACATGCATTTGACAGTAACGATAGCAGTTTTACTCTGTCATTTATCCTGTCGGGGCCTTTATTATTTAAATTTCGACCCAATTTTTAGGTGAATTAAAATTTTTCCACGTAATTCTTCCTCTTTTTTGTTTTACGCATCAATTAACTGAATCATGCAAATAAGCAGTTTTAAGTTAAAATGTTGATTTTGATTGATTTTTCTTTTGTTTTACGGTTTTCGGTTGAATATTTTGATTGTTTTTAACATGCCAAGATATTGTATTGGTTTGGTTTTTTCATTATATTTCTTTCAATGAAATTTATTTTATTTAATCTCAACGAATGTAATTTAAACTTTCTTGTGCGTTGATTACCACCACTTAACACACAATGCCTCCATAATCCGGCGGAAAGTGGGGAACGGAGTGTCTTAACACTAGATTCCCTCTGCTTATACTGCACAGAGTGCAGGATACAGCGTGAAGCTGATTTTTAAGATTTCTATAATACAAGTATAATACTTTTGTATAACCTCTTTTTATAATTGAATAAAATCTTTTTACCACTCCATTCCAAAAAAATTACATTAAACAAACACCCTATAATTACGTACTAAACATTTTTCCCTACACCAAAGTATTTATCTCCTGTATAATGGCAGGGACGAAGCACACAAGTAATCTTCATCTCATAATGAACGTTGTTTCCTTATCATTATTTTATTATTCAACGCCTCGTGCCGTCTCGTTTTGCGTGAAATATAAAATTTATTTTGAAAAACAATGTGAAATAATAAATGTTTTTACATATTTTCTGGATACTAATATCATTGGAATATTGTTCACTAATTTCTTTACTTGTTATTAAAAAAAACAGTTTCACGCTGTATCCCGCACACAGCAGGGTAAGCAGAGGGAACCTAGTGTTAAGACACACGTTGTCCCCACTTTCCGCCGAGTTCTTGCATTGCGTGTTGAGTGGCGGAACTCAGCGCCCCAAGACCAGAGCGAAGAAAAGAAAATATAAATGTAAATAAATATTTCATTTCCTCGAGTGGGGATCGAACCCACAACCAGTCGATTTTACAGTCACACTTTGTCCCCCCGCGCCACGGCTGGCCCCTACTTATTAATTAAAAATAATAATTAAACAATGTGCAGAAAGAAAATCTGACTATCTATTTAATTATTTTTGTTGTACGCTTCACGTTTGTTCCGTCTATATTATTCATTTGAATCTAAAGTCTCATTTTCTAATAGTACTAGTTTTATATCCAAAGCGGAATTCAAAGTCACAGTATGTCTTAGTAAAATGGAGAAATTATATTAAGTCAAATTGTAGCATATTTATTTCTAAATTACACAGACATATAACGACTGGCCTCAAATGAAATAGATTTGTATTCTATTTTACTTAAGACCTGACGCAGGGGCACAAAGTGTGGCTATGAACGCGACTGTTGTGGGTGCGATCCCAATTGGAGAAAATGGAGTATTTATTTAAATTTATATTTCCATTTCTTTGCTCTGGTGTAGACACAAAACGCGGCGTTGAGTTCCGCCACTCAACACACAGTTCCTACAGAATTAAGTGGAAATGTAGAACGGAGTGTCTTACCACTAAGTTCCCTGTACCTATCATGATGTGTGCAGGATACAGCGTGAAAGGGATTTAATTTATTTTTAAATAGTATTTCACTAAAACAGTATATAAAAATATGTACATTACGTACAAGTCTTATGGGTAAAATTAAAATATAATTAACTTTGTTTCATCAAATAATTAAACTAATAGGTCGGAACGCCAAAGAGAAGCGTATATTTATATAATTTTCAGTACATTAATTAAATTGTGGACTGAACAAATTTCACGAATAATGATGCTAGCCAGTAGCCAATGTTGAAACAAATGATTTATTGAGGGTCAAAATGAAAAATTAATATAATAACAAGTCAACCGGCAAAAGATTTACGATTCAACTTATCCAAGTTAAACTTTTAGGTTAAAATTTTTCTATAAATCGAAGTAGTTACTTCGGTATCGGTATAACAACGGTATCGAATATCGTAGCTGTTCCAGTGGATTTATTAAATTTCAAAACTATTTGTGGGATCTACAAGTTTGGGTTTGTTGAAGTCCACGGGAGCAGTTTGCAATTTATTTCATAATATTGCTGTTGAAAGTATCGAAATGTCATTTGGCTTGGGAAGTATTGGTAGGGTTATGCAAAAAGGTCGCGGTTTTGATATATTTAACTTTATTGTATTTGTTGACATTTGTCTTAGCATATTTAAAATATTAGATATATATGTCTCAGCATATTAGAAATATTTAAATGGTCAAACAACCTTTGTGGGTTAGATTCCCACTCGAAGGATTGAAATATTTCATTTCTTCGCTTTGGTAATGAAGCCAAGCGCGTTGAGCTTTCAACAAGCAACCTCCAGAATTCGGCGGAAAGTGCGAAAAGGAAGTGTACTAATGGGAACGAAGTATCCTTATACTAGATTCCCAGGTTTCTTCTGCCTACTCTGCTACTTGCGTGATACAGCGTGATGCTAAAATAAATACATAATATTATAAATGTATTTTTTTAATATATTTTTTTCTATACAACCTTTTATAAAAAATAGAAATTAATTTGTTATTCAGTCGCTTTCCATTAAAGTTTGAGATATTACATATTGAGACCCGTAAATAAACGCCACGCTTTATCATACTAGAAAAGAGAAATACATAATAATAAATTCCCGAGTAGGCATCAAACCCACAATGATTTCATAGTCAGAAGCTATCAATAATAACAATCCATTATTTAAATGGACAAGAAGAAATCTTTATTGTTTAACAAAACGTTTAATTCGTTGTAAAATAAAATGATTTCATTTTAATTAATTAAAGCGAGAGAAGCGAAACAAAGTAGCGTTTTACTACACAAAAATATCGTTGTTTCTGCGATGAGAACGGGCGCCGAATGTAGGTCATCCCGTACTGAAGTAACTTACAAAGATGTGAGGATCTGGTACAAGTTATAAGATATACACATTTTAGTGTTGTAAAATAGTTCTATAAATAACAAAAATATAAAATAAAATAAATCAGCTTCACGCTGAATCCCACACACAGCAATTCTTTAGACATTGCGTGTTAAGTGCCAGAACTCAAAAGGCAAAAATATATTATAGGAAATAGTATAAGTATATTTTATAAAATTTTAAAGTAACTTTAGATTTGCCACTAGAACAATTTAAAATAAAGTAAAAATATATTAATAAGCAAAGCTTCACTATTCAATGCGAGACTACTATAAAATCATATTACGTGAAATTAAAGGCTTTTGATGTTCACTTGGGAAGCTAATGATGGCTATACATCTAATATAAATTATAATATTCAGCAGACCTGCCTTCCTAGTCAGTGATACCTCCCTGTAGGACTGACACTACTAATATTTCTATATAATTCGACCATTCAATAGTGCCTGTAATAAATAATAAATAAATAGCCAATATGAATAAATAATATTTTTATGTTGATTTTGAAAAATAATAATTGTGTAAGTAAAGAATTAAAGGTAAAATTAAGATTTGCAAATATATAAAAAATAAATTTGTTATCTTTCTTTTGTACCATAAAAGATAAAAAAATAATAATAACAAAATTGAAAAATCTTTTTTAAAAACAAGATTTCTGATTAATTGTAGTTTCTTTTCATGATTAATTGTACCTTATAAATCAAGCCTTTTTATTTTAATCTGCCATTTTGTTGCGGCGACCATTTTGATTAAACAGCAATATTGATTATGTATAATTTTATTATCGTCAGAACTAAAGTCGCTATCCAAATTTCAGCTCAATCGGACATTCAAAAGTAGGTGAATCAAATTGATCTTGCAAGATTTCACATAGCGTATTGTGTAGAAAGTACACACATATCGATACAGTAACTCATAAAAAAATGAAATTATATTATAATAAAAGCACCTAATAACTAAAGAAATATAGTTATTTCGTGACGTTTATTACATTAGATTGCATGATATAGGCAAAAAAAAATCACTGCGGCCTATTCTTATATCGAAATGACATATTCGCTATCTCTCATAACTTAAATCTAACTACGAAAACTTCGCCATGTAATTCCTTGTGATCTCGAAATGTTCGTTCCGTTTGCATTCGACTTTGTTATTATCTATTTACACTTTTACCTAATTACGCTTACTTTTAGAATTTGAGTTAAAATGAAAGTAACTAAAGTAACAGTTGTATATTCATTTTCTAATTAGAAATAATGTTATAACAATATATGTACTTGTACTATTGGGGACTTTGGATAAGGGCTTTGAATTTGGATGAGAACTTTGGAAATGTCTGAATTTGAGATTTTCGCTCGGGGTTGTAAATATATTATTAACATATAATTTAAAATGTTTTCGTCTTCTCTAGGCCTTCTCATAGAAAATGATGCGTTGAAATTTCGACCATCTAACCATTTGACTAACAACTAGGCTGTACATCTAGATGTCTGCATGATGCATGAGATACATTTGTGTCTCTGTCAGGAAATTCTGTTATCTTTACTTAATACTGTGAAGCTGAATAATTTGTTTAATTGAATGCGCTAATATCAGAAACTACTGGTTCGTATTCGAAAAATATTTTAAAGCTATAGGTCATCATGATAATCATTTTGATGAAACCATTTGTACCAGGCAGAGTAAAAATCTTTAAAAAAGTTAAAAAACTGATCTAAAATCAACGAAAGTTAACAAAAATCTTGTTAAATTCTCATTTCTACATCTAAAATGGAATTGAATGCACAACTTACACAATGTTTATACACATAAAAATGTATCATTAGTCTGTACTATTCATGACATTATCACTAAGCAATTTGTTTTGACCTTTTCAGAGTATCAAAGGCTGACATTAGCACGCTACATTACAGTAGATGAATTAATCATTATTAAAAATATATTTTTGAAATCATATAGTGGAGATTTCATAGTATTATTTTACGAATAAATATTGTATTTCTAATAACTTAATGGCAATATTTAATAGTGAGATAAATTGTTATCGACTGTTCTCCTTTTTTTAATCTTCATATTGTATCCCGAATATAACAGGGTAGATTGAGGCAACTTAGTGCTAAGACACTCCGTTTACCACATTCCGCTCATTTTTAGGGTTTCGTACCTTTTTAGAAAAAAAGGAATCCTTATAAGATCACTTTGTTGTCCGTCCGCCTGTCTGTCAAGAGCACTTATCTCAAGAACGCTGGAAAATATCAAGATGACTTCAAGCCATATATTGAGATCTACGGCCTCATGATTTCCTGAAGAAATCGTATTACTACATTTACTTAGAAAAAATATATGGCCGTTTGTATCTCAAAAAAAGCATATTTGACACTATAAAGGAAATCAAAATTAATAAGGTACTTTCGGTTGACCTACAATAATGAAATTTGGCAGCTTGCATCCATAAGTAGTATTAGGTCAGGAAAAAACTTTAGATTTGAGGTTATATCCTAAAAAGGCTATCAGCCTCAAAAGGGGGGCAAAATTTTGAGTTAAAAACGCTAGTTCAAGTAAGGTATCAGAGGAAAAGGCTCTGGTTAAGCTAAGCTGGAATTTCAAAAAAAAGCTCGAGACCTCCAATTTTTGTACAAAACCCTCGGTAAGCGAGCCTGACTCGTGCTTAACTGATTTTTTTTTAATATTTCGTGTAGAGAGGTAGTAGTTTGTCTTTTTAAGCGGATGAGCGGATGAGGAAATGAAAATATTTCTCGTGGTTATCGAACCCGAAAACGTCACGATTACAGACATGATTACCGTTGTGTCACGACGGTATGTAGTAAACATTTATATGCAAATTTTCGTTTGGCTCAAGTAAAATTACTATCAGATACTTAAATCGATTCGAGGCCAGTCATAGCATAGGGGCATAAAATATGACTGTAGAAGCGACTGGTTGTGGGTTCGATTCCTACTCGAGGAAATGAAATATTTAGTTAAATTTATATTTCCATTTCTTCGTTCTGGTGACCAGGGTAAGAGCGGCGTTGAGTTCCGCTGCTCAACACGCAGAACGCCTCCAGAATTCGGTGGAAAGTGGGGAATGGAGTGTCTTAACACTAGGTTTCCTCTGCCTACCCCGCTGTGTGCAGGATACAGCGTGAAACTGATTTGATTTAATTTTAGATACTTAAATAATAGTGGAAACCATATGAATTGAACAAACAAAGCTAATTTAAAATAAACTACAAGAAACACATGTTTCATGCAATGTATGATATTAAACATTTATTTTTTATAAAGTTATTAGCTTAAGACTATTATGTTTGTGTAAGCTACGTTAAAGCCAATTTATTTAAAACCAATATTATTAAGTGAAACATTCCTATAGAACATTTGCGATTACAAATTATATATAAAAAAATCTATTTATAAGAAAAGCTTCTAATTTGAACGCATTTTCCAAGTGTCATAGGGTCATCTTTATAAAAAAAATCAAAAGGAACAAAAACAAAGGCCCAAAGGCCCTTTGTCTACCGAAGCGGAATGAATATATATATTTTTTAACCTTCACGCTGTACCCTGCACATAACAAGGTAGGCAGAGGGAACCTGGGAACATAAAGTTCAGACATTCCGTTCCCAACTTTCCGCTGAATTCACAGGGAATGACATGTTGATTTTCCAAAGTCAATAGGAAATATTAAATATTTAATTCCCGCGAGTGGGAATCGAACTCACAACCATCGCGTATACGCGCGTATGGCTGTATACAGCCAAATGCTGTCTTACTCCATGACGGTGTCAATAATAAATAATATTTAATCACTCCACAATACACTTACCTACTCAGTAACATAAACTAACACGAAGTGGTACACGTCTATTGAAAATCTGCAGTATGCAGTGAGAACAAAGATTCATCATTTGCATGATTGCCATTGCCTCCATTTACTTTATGATGAACCAAACGGATGCGTTACAATATTGAAATCTTGTTCGTAACATCCGAATTTGAACCTTATACCATTGCGATAAAGTCAGTAGTAAGTTTTTAAAGGAAGGTTTAGTTTAGGAGATATTAAAAAAAATAAATTAAATTAAATCAGCTTCACGCTGTATCCCGCACAGAGCAGGGTAGGCAGAGGGAACCTAGTGTTAAGACACTCCGTTCCCCACTTTCTGCCAAATTCTGGAGGCATTGCGTGTTGAGTGGCAGAACTCAACGCCGCGCTTAACCTCGACACCAGAGCGAAGAAAATGGAAATATAAATTTAAGTAAATATTTCATCTCCTCGAGTGGGAATCGAACCCACAACCAGTCGGTTTTGCAGTCACACCTCGTGCCGCTGCGCCACGACCGGCCTCTAGGAGATATTGCCAAACATATTTATTTGTTTAAGTCGACCAAACCAGTAATAAAACAACATAAAATGAGTTTCAAGATAGCTTTGAATAGTTTAAACGTATAGAAATAACTACATGTACAAAAGGTCGCCTCGAGCTCACAAATGCAATAACGGTGGGCTCTTTAAATTTACTTTTCCGTTGGCTATAACGTGTACCTATTATGTAAATTTTCTTATAAAATAAAGTGTATTTTATATCTGTAAAAACGGTTGACTTCCGTTGAAAGTTTATGATTATTTTGTTTTCTTTTTAGCTTCGTCCAAAGTCGATATTTAATTAGTGACGAGTTCATTTTCCGGTCTTTTTTGTAATTTTAATGAATACTTTTGTATTTTAAAGTGTTATTTTTTATTATTTTTAGTATTACTTTATTAAAAGATGTCATCATGGCACAGTTGGGTAGCGTTTGGCTAAATACGATAGCTGTAGTGTCAAATAATACTCATTTTGTTCCCAAATAGATACAAACTGAAACAAAGCGATTTATACACGTAAAAAATAGCAGCGTTTCGCTTTGTATAGCAAGGTATATACGGAATTATTGTTAAGACCAGCGTTCAAATTATTGTAATTTATTATCCGACGTGGGAATCGACCTAATAAACCAATGCGTTTATCGACAAACTCTATACCGCTGGGCCACGACGGTCAAAAATAGAACAAAATTCCATAATCATCTAAATTTAATTATAATATAGTGTTCCATCAGCAATACTATTAGAATTTCCAAAATACTCTATATATGTTCGTATCAAATTCAGTTAGAAATGTAATTTTCATTATATTAGACGCCTTTATCATTACAGTAGTATGGTGAAAACACAATGTATGAACGTACTACAGTTGATCAATCTGACCTCATTTCCGGTATCAAATGTCAGAGTTTCTAAGAAATTGCTTTTGCTGTAACATTTATAGGCTGTAGGGTGTGTGTCGTGAGAGGATAGGATATTGTTCGGCTTAAAAATATATATCTTAATATACAGGGTGGAAGTGTCAGCACCACATTAAATGAAACCACAGTTTTAACTACTCTATAAAAGCCTAATATAATTCAGAAAAAAATAAATTCCCAAAAATGAAAAAGTTTTTTTTTCAAACAAAATAAATAATAAAATTGTCATTTTAAAACAAAACGTAATGTAAGGATGACGAACGCACACATAAACCTATCAAAGGAACACCGCCGCACACGCCTCATTTCGAAATCGAGTGGCGATAAAGTTCAAAGCTGTTTAACCTTTAGTAGTATTTTTGTAATAGTAAGTGTTTATGTTATTGGGATCTATCCATACGTAATCGCGTCACACGAAATACAGGTATGGATAAAAATCGTGAAATGAAAAAAAATCCTACGTCCAAACTGTTGAGGCATCTTGATTAATTTCTTTAGGTATAGGTTTGAAATATTTTACCCTATATGCTGTTTCCGTAAATGGAGCGCTGCCTCTTCCACCCTGTATATTTCGAAATATTTGTCATATATTATTTTATATATAATATTATATATTTGCTATAAGCATATACTATTAGATAATATACTACTTATAAAAATGTTTGTTCCGTAATTTACGCTATATTTTTTTCCGCTTCACTCTGTATCACGCACAATGCAGGGTAGACAGAGGAAACTGGCAATCTGGTGTTAAGACACTCCGTCCCCATTAAGACATTGTGTGTCGAATAGAAAAGCACAACTTCGCGCTTTGCTCGTTGCAGAGGAAATGAAAATATGAACTATTTCATTCCTCCTCCGTCGAACTCACAAACGTAGCATTTATAGCCGCACGTGTGTGCCTGTACACCATTTTTAAAGATCTTAAAGAAGTACTCTACACACAGGAAATAAAAACATCCTGTTTAGAAAATGTTTAAAAAAAATACTGTAGCCGAATTCGAACCCGCGCCTTTGCTCATCCTTATCAAGCTACGTGCAATTTCTTATTTGCTTGTTACAATTTATTTATGTTGTTAAATTGTCAATGGAGAGATTTTTATCAATTATCTTAAAAATAATTGCTTACACATACAGTTTGGCAAAACAGAATTGATTATGGCATATTTTTTTACAATTTCAAATTATTATTCGACATTTAAGAGGCCAATCGTGGCGCAAGGGCCCAAAGTGTGACTGTAAAACCGACTGGTTGTGGGTTCGATCCCCACTCGAGGAGATGAAATATTTATTTAAATTTATATTTCTATTCCTCGCTCTCGTGTCGAGGTAAAGCGCGGCGTTGAGTTCGTCACTCAGCACGCAATGCCTCCATAATACGGTGGAAAGTGGGGAACGGAGTGCCTTAACACTAGGTTCCCTCTGCCTACCCTGCTGTGTGCGGGATACAGCGTGAAGCTAGAAAAAAAAAGTAAAATAAATTTAAGAAAGAAAACCTAAAGGAATATTTAAAGTAAATCGATTTCATTCGTATCAGAAATCGCCGTCCAGCAATAAAGAGTGTAAATATAGCTGCAATATTAGACAAAAGATTGAACGACCGGCCTCGGGCTTGTCGCTTCTCAAATATCGAGAAGGAGATCGTTAAATTCACCGAGCGACTGTCCCCTACAAGGCTACAACAAAGTTACACATCGGAGATAAGACTGTAATAGTGATTTAAGTATTGAATTGTGGTAAGTGGTTAATGTCTTTGGGTATTTTTATTTTCGTTTAGTTCTTTAGTAATATTTTATATTTTAATGATTTTTTATTTTTAAAATGTTTGTCTGTGCGTTTGTGCAAGGTAGTTTTAGAAATGACTTAATCGATTTTAATGTAGTTTTCAATATTTTATTTTGAAAAAACTTCGCTTGATATTTAGTGTTAGTGCTGTTTTTAGTGTGGATATTGTTTTTTTGTAAATGATAATGTTATTAGATTACTAAGTAATATATAATAATGGTCTAGTACAAGCGGGCGAAGCCGCGAGCGGATCGCTATAACGAAATAAATCATATGTTACTTTCATCATATGGTTTAATAACTTACGAGAAAATTATATATTGAATACTTTTATAATAATATAAAAGGGACCATCTTTGCACAATGATTATGCTACATAGCCCAGATCACAGGGCCCTCAGAACTACGTCATCTTAGCAAAGCAGAATTTTTTAGGATTATTATTATAAGTGGGAAACCGAGTATTTTAACACTAGATTTCCTCTGCCTACCCTGCTATATACGGGATACATAGTAAACTTGTTTTTATTTTTTTTATTTATGAACCGATTGAATTAAAACAAATACTAAATAGTACAGGAATTTTACTAAAATATAAAAATGGTACACTTAAACAAGTTAAGCCGTTTCTGAGAGTAGTGTCAACCAACGTACAGACAAACTGGCCGAGTTCTATTATATTGTTAAATGCCCGTAATAACAATTTTTCCAATATATCGTCCATGTAGAGACGCTTATCAGTTACGATTTTATTGTAAGTATCGATAAGTTGTTTTTTTTTTCAAACATTCAACTGTATATTCTTATGGAAATCATGAAACTGTAACTTAAGGTTTTAATGATTTTCACATTAGAAATATTAACTACTTAACTAACATACATTATATATTACAACACGAAGGTAATTAAGTGTATTAAGTAATTAATTCAGTAGTTTAAGCGGGCGAAGCCGCGACCAGATCGCTAGTATAAGAAATAAAACTTTAAAATATCAAGGTATTATTACATAAAATAAAAAAAAATAGTCTACTAAAGCGCTTTAATCTCTCTTATCAAATAAGCTAATGTCATACAAGGACACAATCAAAGCGGAAACGGAAGTGGGTATTTAGATAAAAATACAATGCCAGCTAGTTCTTAGTCCAACTAGTAAAAGCTTATACCTATTTAAATAAGTTTTAACGTCCACCTTGAATTCACAATTGCCTCATGCATTTGATATCGCGTGAGAACGTTTTATAAGATTAAATAGAATTAACTTTCTTATGTAAAAGGTTGGAGTATTTTTTTTTCTTTAAATAAGGTTATTTTGCGGCACAAATATTTTTTTGATATGAGGCCAGTCGTGGTGCAGGGGCACAGGTGTGTGACTGTGTAAGCGACAGGTTGTGGGTTCGATATGCACTCGTGGAAAGGAAATATATATATTTTTTTTCATTTCTTCGCTCTGGTGACGAGGCAAAGCGCGGCGCTGAATTCCGACGAACATCTCGCAATGCCTCTAGAATTCGGCGAAAAGTGCGTGGCAGAAGTCTTAAAGCAACTGACTGTCTTAACTCAAGGTTCCCAGGTTCCGTCTGCATGCTATGTGCAGAATTTTTTTTATTTTATGCTGACTTCAACAAAATGTTTAGAATTGAATAAAATCTTAGTATGATAATATAATGAGGCTTCCAAGCACAGAGAGTGAGAGTTAAATTCTACTTGCACAAATGAACAAATTCCTTGGAAACTAAAAAAAATTAAACATATATATCATTTAAGTTTGTATCTATAGAAATTTAAAGAAACATTTAAAAATAATACTCGCAAGGGAAGCCTATTATACTGTTCAGGAATAAGTATTTCATAAAAATGTATGGAATTAATATCGATTATATATCATGCAAGATACCCGTAGTACACATATGTAGTAATTAAAACATGATGTAAAATTTATATCGAGAAGAGAAATTATTGAGCTCTGGTATGTATATATTCAATTGAAAAATCAAAAGAAAAAGAATAAAGATATAGGGAATTTAGTTTTTGGAATATACTATGTATATAGAGGTTTGAAGTTTTCGAGTTATCGCAGCATAACATATGTACATACATACATATTATGAATGTAGAAAAGCAAGGGTTCCTATACACGGCGTACCTCAAACTCAGTTTGAAACTATTTTGATTTACTCAGAGAGTATGACCTAGTTATAAACTTTGGTGACTCAAAACCGTCTATTGCAGCTTATGAAATATTTGACAACATTCGTGTCTGCTGTTTAACCCGGCTAAGTAAAAAAACTACTTATAAACTATTCGGAAGTTGAAATATGCGCGCTTTTTTAAATGGGCGGGCTATATATGTTTTCTGTGTTGTAGAATTTTTCTTTTTGAGATGAAATTGTAAACAAGAAGTACAGTATATCTTTTTCATTTTTATTTTCTCCTCTAACATGTAGCCAAGCGCGGTGTTTAGTTCTGCTATACAACACCTTGGAAATGCATATGCAACATTGGCGTATGACAACGCCGCAAAAAATAGATAAGATAAATTTTGAGGGAAAAAGAAAGAACGAAAACACGTTTTTTTAAACAAACAGTAGGTACTAAAGGTATCTTAAAACGATTTTAAATCCAAAAAAATATATGAATGCTATAAAACTGGAAAGGAAAAACTGAAACACTTCGATTTTCTTCCACACTCCGGAGAGTACATCAATCTAGTTGACGATGGTCTCTCGAGATTTTAAGCAAGTCATGTGCATTATAAGGTTAAGAGATCGGTGGAAAAAGTATTTTCATTTTTCATGTCTCTATCTGGAACTTTTAATGGGGTTCGTGACGTAGCTGTTAAAGAACCCATTGTTATAGTTAACCAGACGCCGTTAACTGGAACGTTTCGAATCTTTATTGTTATCAAAAGATTAATATGTTACGATAAAAAAATCACTTAAAAGTTTAGTTTGTACTGTAATAAAATGTAATGAATATAAGCAAAATAATAAGCTTTTTTTCTGTTAATTCTGCGTATTGTATATAGTAGGGTAGGCAGAGGGAACCTGCTAACCTGGGACGCTTTGTTATTCATTAGGACACTTCCTTTCCCTGTTTTCTGCCGAATTCTGACGGCATTGGTGTGTTAAGTAGCGGAACTCAACGACGCAATAATAACTTTAACTAAAATTAAATTAAATCAGCTTCACGCTATATTCCGCACACAGCAGGGTAGGCAGAGGGAACCTAGTGTTAAGACACTCCGTTCCCCACTTTCTGCCGAATTCTGGAGGCATTGCGTGTTGAGTGGGAGAACTCAACGCTGCGCTTAATAAATATAAATTTAAGTAAATATTTCATCTCCTCGAGTGGGGATCGGACCCACAAGCAGTTGGTTTTACAGTCACACCTCGTGCCGCTACGTCACGACTGACCTCATAACTTTAACTTATGTAAGAAAGAGTATTCTAATGACTTTTACTTTACACAGTAGTAGCCGAAATGTAGAATTAAATTTGGACATTTTTACTTTTACAGTTTTATTTATACTTATTATACGCTGTATCCCGGCTGTAGCAGGGTAGGAGGAGAAAATATTTCCGCCCAAATCATGAGAATCTCGCGTGTTTATTGGCGGCAATCAACGGGGCATTTCGTTTTTTTACAAGAGCAATGGATTGAAAATAATTCATTCCACGAATCGAAATCAGACTTAAAGCCGTCACGCTTACCCTTAAAAACTGTACCGCTGCGCCACCACCGCCTCGATATATTTATATACGGGTAAATAAAAAAAAACCATTATTCACAAAGGTGAATTCATTTAACCCAATTTTCCTAGATTTTCACAAAACGTGCAGAGCTTAAACCAATTTAGATGGCGCTTTGTCGCAAACAGATTACAACTGTCAAACGTCCGTCTGTCAAATGTGATTATTGTGTCCTACGGCGTATTAATCTTGAGGCAATTTCATAAAAATAACTCGCGAAATATGTTATTTTTTTTATGAAACGTCCATAAAGGCTCACATAATAAAAAAATCCTTTGTGCTTTTTTTCATTAAAAAAATTCTTTTCAAATTTAGAATAATTGTAATTATTATAATGAATATTGTGTTTAAAATAATTGTGGCGGCCCAAAACTTCGGTTGAGTGGATGAAAATATAAAGCTACATATCTAATTCCAGCGGTCTACGTCGCATGGTTTCGTCTGTGTAATGTTTGACAGAACGTGGGAACCCAGTGTTAAGACACTCCATTTCTATTATGACATTTTCGTTTCTTACTAATTGGCGGAAATCAACGCCACGTTTTGCCTCGTTACCAGAGAAAAGAAATCATCATTTACTCGTATTATACGAGTGGAAATCAAACCCACAACCTATCACGTTTACAGGCACGACGACAGGTCTCTCAATAAAGTTGTACTTATATCTATCTATATATATAAAAGGACTTGTGCTGACTGACTGAGGTAAGACGCACGCAGAGCCGTAACCGCTGATAGTAGAAACGTGAAATTTGGGCAGATGTTTATTTTCATATTCTGGACATCCACTAAGAAGGGAATTTGAAAAATTTGGACCCTAAAGGGATGAAATAGGGGTTGAAAGTTTTTATGGAAAAAAAATTAATCTGTACCGATTTTTATAAAATTTGAAATTCAGACTCTTAAAAATATTTCATTAAACACGTGTTTCATGGTTTTTAAGAAATCACCCCCTAAGGGTTCAAATAAGGGGTTGAAAGTTTATATGGAAAAATCATTAAATTGCCACCGATTTTTATAAAAAATTAAATTCAGACTGTTAAAAATATTTTATTGAACACGTGTTTCGTGATTTTTTTAGAATTCACTCCTAATAAGCGGGCGAAGCCGCGCGCGCCCTCTAGTATTATATAGATAGATATACTTTCATTTATCATCCAAAAGTACTTAAAAATATGTAAAGTATGACAAAAATTCTACACAACACTATACTGATATACATCACCGTGTTGCCACTATCAGGCCGATCTGCCGCGCGAAAGGGAATTTTTAGTGGCGTGTTGACAGTTGACCTCCCTTTCAGAGCAACAAAGAACTGCCGATGGCTTCTGAATAAAAAATGTAAGCAAAAAGTTCTGTTGTCACATTGCGTTTACAATTTAATTTTGATTTTGTAATAAATTTAGCTTATGTTTTTAGTATATTTTAAATTTAAAACATGTAAAAATATGAATGTTCGTAAAATCTACTAATATTTTATAATGTGGGGACACGAAATATTTAATACTTTCATTTTTTCGTTATGATAAAGTGACGAACCGCAGCGTTGAATTTCACCACTCAATGCGCATTCGGTGAAAAGTAGGGGACAGAGTGTCTTAACGTTAGGTTCCAAGGTTCTATCTGCGTTAAATGCTATGGGCGGGATAGAGCATGAGCCTAAAAAGTTTATAACAATAAGTTATAAACTTTAAGCGGGCGTAAACGCGTTTAGGTCGCAAATACGATAGATATATAATTTAAAATATGAACTAATTTAAAATATAATTTACAACTCAATAAATTAAATTGAGGCCAGTCGAGGCGCACAACCGTGTGACGGTAAACGCGACTGGTTGTGGATTCGATCCTCATACGAGGAAATGAAATATAAATTAAATCAAAAATTTCAATTTAAATTTACGTTTTCATATATTTGCTCTGGTATCGAGGTAAAGCGCGGCGTTCAGTTCTGCAACCCAATACGCAATGCTTCCAGAATTCATCGGAAAATGGGGTACCGAGTGTCTTAACACTAAGTTCGCTCAGTAACAATCCAAATTAACACAAAATCACAACCCAATGAACACTTTACAATGAACATTTAAATTTAATTAAATTTAACACACACAACACACAAATACACACATACACACACACATCTATAGCGTACACAATATATTCGTAAACACCTTAAATTTCGATTCGCCACTCCATACTAGCCGCGCCGGCGAAAATGACAGGGCATGACTCCGCGATCCAGTAAGTAATTACGTACACGTCATACAGCGCGGAATGTACTTCAGACGACAATGATGATGGGGCGTTGGGGACAAATCATTTTTATTTGTTACATATATGCTGAGAATATAGGTGTTCTTAGAAAATGTTATTATTTCATAAGTAATTTTCATTTTTTTTTTAATTGGGTGGGATGGAACGTGGCGTTGAGTTCCGCCATTTTATGTGCAATGTTTGTAGAGTAGGCGGAAAGCTTAGAGTTGAGTAGTTTTTTCTTTAGTGAATAATACGTATATTATTTTTAGTAGTTGAGTTCCGCCACTCAACACTCAGTGCCCCCAAGAACTCGGCAGAAAGTGGAGAACGGGGTGTCTTAACACTATGTTCCCTCTGCCTACCCGGTGGTGTGCGGGATACAGCGAGAAGCCGATTTATTTTATTTGTTTTATTTCTTGTGGTAGGTTTATTCTATTTTTATCAGTTTGATTCCGAATCTTTCATATATGGCACTGCAGGTAACGATGACTTATTGTCAGAACTCCTTTCTTTCTACACTTTACACTGAAATTTGAAACATTCCGTGTTTAGTTACGAATTTTAGCGCCACATTTTATACTACTTGAGTGGGAAATTAAAATAATACACGCAGCCATCGACCATTCTATTTTAGTCACACTAGTGGATTTCATTTAAATTGCTCAAAAAAATGTGACGAAACTGTCCTTAAATGTGCAAAAAACGTGGTCACGTGTCATTCAAACTTTCAAACAAGAAGCTGACTTGTAAATAATATAATGAAATGAGGCGTTGTGCCGTTGAAGTATTGAAATATTAATTTGGCGTTGTTATAATTTTGTCATCCGTTTGCCACTAAACTGCGACTTACGTGACTTTTTATTCTTTTATAGAATATGCAAATTATTTACAAAATTTTTTTTTTTTTTTAAATTTTCCTAACTTTTTATGTATTTTTTATGGTCGCTGTATCCCGTACATAGCAGGGTAGGCAGAAGGAACATAGTGTTAAGACAGTCCGTTCTCCATTTTCCGTCCAATTCTGTTGCGTCTATATTGCGTTCATTTACATTACATAGGTTGAAGTTCATATTTACAACTTCAATAAGCGTTAACACATTTAATTTTGCAAGTATAACTTTGTTTATTGTAATGTTTTTTATTTTCTATCATATAACTATAAATTACTAATTAAAAGGATTTTTTTTATTTGTACTGTAAGTTCTAAATTCTTGACATGAAATTGAATAATTCTAGGTCAACGGAGAGTAACGGAGAGTTGCTCCGCGATACCTCTACAAAAAGGGCTTTGACAGACGAATAACAAAGTGTTAGGTTCCTACAAAATAAAAAAATAATGTAACGTCATATAATATTTTGAAAGCTTTACTTAATCATAATTTTAATTTCCCGTTAAGAGGACAGGTACATAGTGTTCTGGTTTGTAGAAACTAGCACCTTATTTTGTCTAGCTATATTTGAACCACCACCACGATCGGTCAAGAACCTTACAAATATTTTTGACATTTTAAAAATGTAATTGCGGCTTTCGCTTTAGACCAGTCGTGGCGCAGGGGCACAAAGTGTGACTGTAAAACCGACTGGTTGTGGGTTCGATCCCCACTCGAGGAGATGAAATATTTACTTAAATTTATATTTCCATTTCTTCGCTCTGGTGTCGAGGCAAAGGGCGGCGTTGAGTTCTGCCACTCAACACACAATGCCTACAGAATTCGGCAGAAAGTAGGGAACGGAGTGTCTTAGCACTAGGTTCCTTCTGCCTACCCTGCTGTATGCGGGATACAGCGTGAAGCTAATTTGATTTTAAAAACGTAAAAAATGTTTTAAAATTTTAAAACACTTACATATGTAACAAACAATAACTTTAAAAAAAATATCCGAACAATGAAATACAATCGCTCCATTTTTCTTCAAAAAAAATATAGTTTTGCTTTGTGTGAAAATTATAACGATAATCATCAACATAGTGTTGTAGGAAACCCTTGGCGCAAGGTAAACTCGCACTTGACCCATTTCCACATGTTTCACAGATGTACGTACTGTAGTGTATATTCTATAGAGATTTCAATTGTACTGCATAATGAGTATGTATATTTATTTATTTTATACTTATGTTTGTTCGTTCGTTGTTAATTTATTTAGCCAAGATTTTTTTATTTAATTAGCTAGAAATATAAATGATTTTTTTTTTCGTTTTTTTCATGTTGACACACACAACTATGCGTTTATGTTTATTTCTTCCGTAGTGACTTAGTATTCCTCATTTTTGGTTATAAATACATATTAAAACTTCACTTACCTCTCAATTATATCAAGATGATTAAAATATTTTAAATATAAATATATTATGATAACGACATCCATCCCTAGTAAAGAGGCAAAACGCGGCGTTGAGTTCCGACATTGAATAGTGACAAGCGATGACTTAATGAGAACAGAGTGTCGTAGCACTAGGTTCCTAGGTTCGATTTTATAACATCTAAACTTTGATTGCGCAGCATTGAGTTCTGCCTGTCAACTTGCAGTACCTACTTTAAATTCAAGTAGACAAATATAACGGAGATATTAGCACTATGATCTCTCCTCCTATCTAGTTATGCGGGTTTAAGCGTGATAGCTTCACGCTTAAGCCGGGAATGATTGATACAATAATTGCTAAAAAAAATAGCTTAAAAAGAAAGTATTGGTAATGAACAATCGATACTAAAGTAATTCATCATCGCGCTACATTTTTGATACGCAAATAGCTACGTTGTGTTGTTTTGTAATTTATCATTATAACCAATTTACATTCATATGAGGTCGTTAGGCTTAGTGGGACAGCTCTAATTGCCTTGTAATCGCTATGGTTTTGGATTCGACACCCTTAAATGAGTATGTTTTTTTAGCTTGACCCTGTATCCCGCACATAGCAGAGGATAGTTCTAACTTCGAAAGTTCTACTAGTTCACTTTCTGCCTAATTCTGGAGGCATTGTGTGCTGAGAGGCGTAATTCAACGCCGCGTTTTCGTCTCATTACCAGAGCAGAGAATTTTTTTTTTAAATATTTCATTTCCTCCAGTAGGAATCGAACCCGATCGCTTGTGGCCCTGCGCCATGACTGGCCTCCATCTTAATCTCGAAACATTATATGTTAACAATTCCCTATTCTTGTAAGTAAAATGTTGAAAATTGAGTGGGAAGTATGGGGCGGATAATTTTTACGTTAAGTTATGTATAAAACTTAAAGTGTCTAATGACTTATTACTATATAAACAATAATTAAAAATACCATATATTATTATCAATAAAACAAAAACACAACCAAGAACAAGTACAACAGCTAGTATATTAAAACGTAAGGAAAACAACGTTTATATACGCAATTTGCTATATTTACAACAGCTTACCTCCGCCTCGATTCAAAGGTACGCCGTACGATTTATATCGGGCTTACCCAAATATGACGATATATCTGAAATTCGCTCTCGAATGGTGATTACAAATTCGTTTTCGTTCAACGTGAAATATCTTTTATATTTAAGTATATATGTGCTTTATATATAGGGCTAATATTTACTTTGTTTGGTTTGATTTGATATATGCTTTCAAAGCTGCTACGGGATTTATTTAGAAAACTTATAAAAAAATTAATGTAGCGGGTTTTGAACCCGCGCCTCTTGGAAATAATCCAAGCGCCCTGGCTATTGAGCCATACGTTTCCAAGAGGCGGTTCAAATCCCGCTACGCTAAAATTTTTGATAAGTTTTCTAAATAAATATTTATCTTTGCTAAGTTTGGAATAACAATTTAAAAATGTCAAACAATGTTTTGGGATTGTTATAAAAATATGCTTAACTACTTACTATTAATCGAGTATTTTAAGTGTTATTTTTAGCTTCACGCTGTAAACTGCACATACTAGGCTGAGGGAATTAGGAAATCCAGTGTTAAGACACTCCGTTCCGGTTAAAATACTTTCGTTTCTCACTTTTCGCCTATTTCTGTGAGCATTGCGTGCTGAGTGACAGCAATCACAGTCGCGCTTTGTCTCGTTACTAGAGCAAAAAAAATGTATTAGAATACTAGCAAATAGAGACTAGGAATCAAAATCACAGTCTGTCATCGTCCTTTACAGTAACGCGCTTGTGCCCCAGTGCCACTACTGGCCTCTATATTAGTATTTATTTTTATTCTAAACATTTGTTTATATTTATTTATTTTTTACCACAGCCCAATTTTCACAAGCCATTTCGATCTTTGCTAGAATGAATACTTTGTTTATGTTTCTTGGTCAATTTGATAAAATAGCACGGTGTTGTACATCATCAAAATGACAAATAGAAATGTGATTGTAAAGGCGACTGATTGTGGGTTCGGTCCCCATTCGAGGAGATAAATCTTTGGTGTCGAAAATGAATCTTTGATTGACGAAATTCAACGCGCGGTGTTGAATTTCGCCACTCAACGCACATTGCCTCCTGAATTCACCGGAAAGTGGGGAACAGAATGTCTTAACACTAGGGTCCTTCTGCTCACTTTTGTGCGGGATTGACTTGAATTCAAATAAAGATGGTTGTACCACCTAATGTAAACCACAGGACTAATGAATAACTTTTTTATTTAACCATAAATATTCAGATTTATAAACCAAAATACAAAAAAAAAAACAAAAACATGAAAAAAAAAACTCAACCGACCCAACGACTCCAAGTGTGCGTTAGACCGCACATACATTCACAAAGTAAAAGGCATTTACTCAACTCGGAAAAACAGTAGTACAGTGGAAAATGTAAAACCGTCGGCCAAAAAGTCCGGAACAGTGGGAGGCGGGAGCATCCAGGCGTAATGCTCGGAAAACAGGGCGGACGTGTCCATTCGTTGTAAGGCTACTTTTACACTGTGCTTATTATAAATGTACGTTGTTATATAGTAACACGCTATATTAAACTCACGACAGCATCTAACTGTCAATCGATAGTTGTGGGTTCGATTCTCACTCGATGATAATTTATTTACCTGTTAGTATTTCTCCCTAATAATTCTCAAATAAACTACATGACAAATTACAATGTTGTCAGACTTCTTTATAACTTCACGCTGTATCTTTTCTATTAAGACACTTCCGTTCCCGACTTTCTACCGAATCCTGTAGGCATTGTGTGTTGAGTGACATAACTCAACGCCGCGCCAAGTCTCGTTTTCAGAGGGAGGAAACAAAAATATTGAATATTTCATTTCCTCGAGTTGAAACTTAATTTACAACCTGTTGCATTTACAGTCAAGCCAGTGCCTCTGCGCCACGAATAGGGTCAGATTAATATATAGATAAATATAATAGATAATAGATAAATATATATTTATTAATAAATAAATAAATATTATACTAACTTCAACTTCATTTGAGCCGAAATAAGCTAAAACATTAACAATAATCTACCATTTTAACAAACATATGACTACTAAATTTTTATCTCCGCAGGCCATTTCCATACAATAAGGCACAATGACCATTCCATAGAGCGAGTGTAATAGGTAAATTAAAACCGGGCTTACGTTATCTTTGCCGGTTTTTCGTAAATGTAAAATCCTTTCTGTATTAATGTGGTTATCAAAATTCAAGGTCATCGTGGATCTTTGGTCATCATTTGATGCAGTGGTTGTAGGTTCGGTTCTGCTTCGGTAAGAATACACGGCGCTAGGCTTTGCCAGTAGCAGAATTTGACTTTAGTATTTCTTAGATAACCCCACAAAGTTGCAGGAATTTAGGAAATCTGGCTTGAACTTTAGTGCGTGTTTCATTTCGATACGACGCGACGCCTAGAAGCTTACTTGCACGGAAGTATCGTGCACCCTCGAGCCAAGTATGGGCGTGTCGTTAGTATTAACATATTTAAACGTTAAATATTATATATTTCTATTATCCCTAAAAAGCCGTCTCTAAAATTTGAGTTAAGTGGAAACATCTAATTACTGCAAAGTGATGTAGTTATATTTAATTTACATCTATTTAAGATGAAAATATTTAAGATGAATTATGAAATATACCAGATTTTGTCAAAAGAAAAAGTTTTTTTAGTTTGAATTTCCTCAATTAGAGTCGAACACGCAACCATCACCCAGTCCCAGTTAGAATTGTGCCACGAGAACTAATATATATACTTATTATAAGAAACCGTAATAGTATTAGTAGCGGTACATTACATAATACATTGCGCCATCTGGACGAAACGCTCTCGGAGTTTACTTTGAAACATTTCTTTTGTTAAGAAATTCGAATTTCCTGAAGCAACATAGCCCCAGGTCAAACAAATTATTGAACTTCTTACCAAGATGTGTAATAATAGTAGTTTTTACTATCGTCGTGCTCACTCGAGTCATGCTTATGTTAATATTGTATACTAGTTATCGCCCGTAACTTTTCTGTGGACTAAGAATTTAAAATTAGTTTAGTGTCCCCAAGTCCAGTAGTTTGTTTGTGCGTTGTCTGTCAGTCACTCAGTAACGCAAGAGTTTAGTATTTTACAAGAATTGTCATAATAATATCCTTGATTTCATATTATTTAGACACTGTAAATTAGTTGAGAATTTTGATGTAAATGAATATTTTTTTCTTTAATACTTTAGTATTACAAATGTTATTTTTATTAACATGTATTAGCTGTAACGAAGCGAGGTAAATTAATCTCAAAATCATCGAAATATATTCAAAATATAACTTTTCCGTAATTAGAAATTACTATGTTGTGACGTCATATATTAGTATATACAAAACAGATTGTATCTCGCTACATCTACAGAGACCTCGACCTTATGTATTTCGGCTTACGTAAACGGAATATCAAACTAAGTTAGCGAAACTTGCGCGCTATAAACGCTAAACCGGTGATAAGAAGTTATCTGTGTGCCACAGAACAAGACAGTATATTACGTTTCAAGCAAAAACGACGTATCTTTTAAGCTTTTATTATAATTTTATGTCACTTCTTAAACTTTTGGCTCGTGACTTTGGTTTCAGCTACTTTTTATGTGGAATTATTTTTTGTATAAATATTTTCATCGTAACGCAGTGGTGCAGCGTCTGATTGTGAATGGCGGTTGCGAATTCGATTCCCATTTGGAGGAATGATTTATTATCATGTACTAGTTTTGATAAGACAAAGCACAGTGTTGTCTTTTCTAGCGCTAAACATGCAATGTGTTGGAAATTGTCCGAAAATTGAGGAACTTTTTTCTATGTGACTTAATGAAGATTTTTTTAAGTTTCACACTATATTCCGCATATACCATGTAGCAAAAAATGTAATATTAAGATACTCGGTTCAAAACATGGCGTGTTAAATAGCGTAACTAAATAAAAAAAAAACAACTTAACCACAGATAAAAAAAAACAGAACACCATGTCAACACTGTAACTTTGACCGATGACCAAGTTAACAATTTCTTGACAACTAAAAAAAAATTAAACCGTCTACCGTCTTCCTACATTTATCAGTGCCTCATCCATTATTCAGCAAGGTGTAACACTCACTGTGCGGTTGGCGTATACCCAGAAGATAGTGTTATAGTTTATTGGCTAACTATTATATTGCCAGGATATATTCGGACTTCCGGTCGGTCGCAGTTTGCACGTGCTTTAGGATATCGGAATTTTGGAAATTCTTAGATTATTTATACGAGGCCAGTCTGTGACTGTAAAATCGACTGGTTGTTTGTTCGATCCCTACTCGAGGATATGAAATATTTATTCATCACTCCTCTTGCCACTCATCACGCAATACCTCCAAAAGTCGGAGGAAAGCGGGGAATGGAGTGTCTTAATACAAGGTTCCCTCTGCCTACCCTACTGTGTGCGGGATACAGTGTGAAGCTAATTTTTGTTTTTTTAATTCTTATTTCTTTATTACACTCATAATAAACTACAAGAAATATTTATTTCTTCACTAAGGGGATTAATTTATTTTCATTTCTTATCACTGTTAACAAGACAAAACGCGGCGTTGAGTTCCACCACTCGACACTCAATATTCTCACAATATGGAAAACTGGCTGGAAAGGGAGGAATGGAGTGTCTTAACACTAGGTTCCCTTCGCCTTTGTCTGTTGTATGCGAGATGACGCAGGGCGAAGCAAACATTATTTATAAGAATATTAACATATAATTCCAGATATAAACTAATTATAATTTAATTCAAAATTATAATATACTTCGTCACTTAGTTACACATCTTTACTGTTCTTCACTTACGTCGGTTTGAATGGCTCTCGTATAAAATCATTATTCAAACCGAAATGGAACAAAATGAGTTGAAATAAAAAGGCGTATTTAACTTAAGCATTCATTTCCTATTCTCTTGAAGAATACGACAAATCTTTTCTTTAAATATTATAATTCATACTTGGGTCCAATCAATATTAGAATATTTAATAGCTTTTGCAGTGAAGTGGGATGGAATTTGGCTGTATAACACATGATAGTTTGATGCTCGCTTGTGGGGAATATTTAGAGTTTTAAATAATATTTTAGAAGTGGCAGACACATTGTAACCATGACAGGTTGTGGTTTCGATTTCCGTTCGAGACGGCCGCTCTGGTAACCAATCAAAGTGTGGCGTTAAGTTCCGCAACGCAACAGGCAACGAATGTATGAATAATGTCACGAATTATGTGGAATATGGATGGTGGTAAACGGAACTACGGAAGTGCCTAAATGGGAAACAGAATATTTTAGCATTAAGTTTCCTATACGTACCATTTGTTGGATACAGCATGAACCTAATTGAAATTCAGCTCTCCGATCTAATTAAGCCAAGTGCAGCGTTAAGTTCCGTCGTCGCAATAAGCAAATTGTTTCCCAAAAAATGGCTATAGTGGGGAATACAGTGTGTAAGAAATAAGAAAAATCTCTGCCCAAGAACGATCGATTAGAACATTACACAGACGATTACCTCTCGCGTATATATTAAGGACAAGACCTTTTACTCGGACAAAAGCTTAGTAACAGCCCCCTAGCATTGTCTTTACTCGTTATCTGAGAGCAATAGAACTATTCTTATCAGTTTCCTTTGGATATAATCTTGAATTACATTAACTTTATCTTTTTGGATGAACTTTGTAATGAATGAACGCCGTTTAGGTACAGAGCGTGTAATCCAATAGATTTTGTAAGCAACTGAAAATTTAAAATTTAGACAATAAATTATAATAGTAGTTTCATTTAAAAAAAAACTTGTCATTTCATTATTTTCATTAAAGTTAAATACATAAATGATAATGACTATTCATTATATGGGTTATTTACATTATTTTTCCCGACTGCTAAGGAAGGGTTAAGTTTTTCGCGCGTATCTTGTAATATTCTTTATTACCTCGTATCTCCAGAACCGCTGAACGGATTTACATATTTGAGGTATCGTTAGATTCGTATTAGCAGCCCAAGTGTTCTTAGATAGGTGACGTTAATAAAAAATAATCATGGCGGCTGTGGTACGCCATTGGACTTAGTGAAAAATTTTTTTTTCGTTTCGAATACCACAATATGGGTATCAAATTCAAGAGCTCAATTTCAGGATTTCAAAAAGGTATATCATGATTATCATTACCATAATAAATTCTAACAAAAAAATGTAAAATAAAAAAATATTTGTAAAAACAAAAACCCCGACTGCATCAAACTAAAAAGAAAATAAACAAGCCCAATAGTTTATTAGGATTAAGAGTCGGGACCTATAAGTAATTCTTCAATCAATAAAATCTTTAGGAACCCCGTATAATTTAAAGGGGTCCCGACTGTTAATCCTAATAAACTATTGGGCTTGTTTATTTTCTTTTTAGTTTGATGCAGTCGGGGTTTTTGTTTTTACAAATATTTTTTTATTTATAGATATTATCTATTTCATTTCTTTCCTGAATATTTACTGAGAGAAAACTGAGGCCAGTCGTGGCGCAGGGGCACAAAGTGGGACTCTAAAATTGACTGGCTGTGTTCGATCCCCAATCGAGGAAATGAAATATTTACTTAAATTTATATTTCCATTTCTTTGCTCTGGTGTTGAGTGTCTCAACACGCAATGCACTTCAGAATTCGGCAGAAACTAGGGAATGGGGAAATTATTTATTTTATCTTAAAAATTTAAACACACACAAAAAAATATAATCTTCTCTGCGTCATGGCAGACATTTTTTTTTATGAGCTCACTTTTTTAATTGACACAATGGCGAACGTATACATCGCGGTTAATATATCCATATAAGGCAAAAAAAATATAAATTATATTCTAAATATAATATAGATCTATATAGATCATTAAGCAGCTAAGGACGTAAAACGAAGTGGATGTTTACATATTTAAAAAAGGTCTGACAGTATGCGCGACCGTACTTCATACAAGTGGATATTTGGCATTTGGCTATTTTAATAATGTCCACTCAACATTTCCTGAACTTAATGATTATAACTTTAGGAGACTAAAACATTAATTTTAAATTTTATTCGATTTAAGTGAGTTTGAATTTTATTTTTTAGGCTAGTTGTGTCGGGCGGAGAGTAGAGAGCAGAGAGCGGAATATTAAATGTGAACACTGGACTCCCGCTGCCTGCTCTATCATGCAGGATATAGCTTAAAGTTGAAAAATATTATGTTTTTTATATTTCGTGGTGCAGCGGAACAGCTTCTGGCTGTAAACGTGACAATTGTGGGTTTGATTTCCACTTGGGGTAATGAATTATATATAAAATATTTTCATTTCCTTACTCTCGAAATCTAACTGTGATATTTCTGACTATAACTATAGTGGCTCACAATAAAATCGATTAACGTAACATAACCTATAGTGTTCCTCAGTAAATTGACTTTTTTACAAAAAAAAATATCGGACCAATATAAATAAAAAAATATAGTTCCTGAGATTAGAGCGTTCAACCAAACAAAGACTTCAAGTTTATAATACTAATGTCAATATAAAAGTAGTTACCACTACTGTTAGTACTACTATTTCTATCAACATTCTATTACAATCTAAATGTATATATAGAATTTACATATTGAAAAAAAAAATCACTTTGACTATTGAAACGGGAACATTTTTACAGTAAAAACTTGCCAAATCCAGATTTCATACAAAAAGTGACATGTTTTAGCTTCCACGCTGTATTTCGGTAACAAAACACACAGAATTCACAACGTTTGTAGTTACATTCTGCTGACTATTATTAAAGCTAAAGTCGATCTGGTGTTTAGTTAAACGTAATTGCGACCAACTCTATTTACGTATTAGTGGGCTAACGAGAAAATCTATCGTGGGAACAACCGCGGCGGGTATAAACGAGAAATTATATTAAATGAAAATGTTTTATTTATTGGGAAACAATATAGAGAAATAATGTGTGGCCGTCGTGGTGCTGGTGCACAAAAGACCAACTATAAACGCGACAGTTGTGGGTTCATTCGAGGAATGGAATATTTATTTTTGTTTTTTTTATTTCCATTTTCTCGTTTTGGTAACGCGGCGTTGAGGTACGCCATTCAACAAGCAATCCTCGATAACTCTGCAGAAAGTGGGGAGCGGATATATCTTAATGGGAATGGAACCATAGGTTCTAAGGTATCCTCTCTCCTATGTGCAAGATACAGCGTAAAGCTAAAAGAAATCTTAAGTAACTGATTTCAACCACTTGTTTCTCTATATCCCTCTGTCTATCCTCTTATATATGAGAATATAAAGAAATATCATATAAAAGTGTGAAACTTCATTGCACAAAACTGGATAGACATGGAAAACCTAGTGTAGTTTAACTCCGTTTTCTATTTTTTGTTTAAGTAACGCGTTGAGTGATGAAATTCAACATCATGCTTGCATGCTATTGTTTTAAGACCAAACATTTTAAAGATAATGGCAGTTATAATGAAAGTGAAAGAAGTTTAAATAATATCCCAAATATGAATAGGGAACAATTAAGTAATATTTTTAATACTTTGAATATGTACAAGACATATAAGAAATTAAAAAAAAAATGGAAATAACCTGGACTAAAAAACAATAATATTTTTTCCTTATTTTTTCATTGTCTGCTCGAGACCTTTTAAAAACCAACTAAATTTTACTAAATCTGAAGCCAAGTCTATATATATATCTATGAAAAAAAATAACAAATCAATTCTTCATAAATACCAAAAACTAGTAAAGATAATCTTGTGTACGTAATAGCCGATGTTAAATATTACATGCGCGTGTTGCTCCCGGCTTCGGTATGACTGATATAGAATTATTTATATGATTCTTTATGTGGACCTTTTATTTGTCTTTTTTTTAGGAAAACACTATTTAAAATCAGTGTTTCTATTAAAGCTATTATTTAGTTTTAGGTACTTTTAAGACATTGAAATATCAATAAAACTAAGCTAGTACATTAATTTGGTCTGCATCCTCAGTTAACTTTACCCAAAGTTCTCTTGCCAGTCCGTGAAAATACAAAACACAGTGGTTTTGGGTTCGATTCCCACTCGAAATAACTTATTATTTAAATTATTTTCGACACGCAACACGCTATATTTTGAAAATTAAGCGAAAAGCAGTAAAAATACACGCTTGAGCCTAAGTTAAAAAATATATATATATTTTAATAGTAATTAGCAAAATTCCCAAAACTAACCTAAACTCTTTCATACACTCATACATTTCACACAAACAAATCTATTCACCGCTTTATTTACTTAAATACAATAATATTAATACAAAATGGCTTGAAATGTTGAAATTTGCTGCATAGCACGCCGGATGCTACCATCTCTGTATATTTCATATTTATTACGCCATTATCACGAAAACCTTTTAAAGTACAAGCTCATATGAAGTATTCCACTGGAAATAGCCTCCGCGTTCTTTTATATGAAATTAAAATAAATATAAACGTTTGTTTTGTATATTATAAATAGGAGTGTGTGAATAACATTTTTTTTTGTAATTAAACATGCTTTTAGAGTAGTTTGTTTGAGTTATATATTATCTTTATTAGAAAGAGTGTTTCTTTATATATTATATAATATGAATTATGGCATTATGATGAGTTCGTTGTGGTGCAGCGATACAGCGTCTTATGTGGGGGTTGCAGGTTCGATTCTCACTCGGGGGTATAAACTATTTTAATTTCATCGTTCAGGTAACTCGAATACGCGCGGCGTTGTGTTTCGCCTCTCAACTTGCAATATCTCGAATTAATTACGGTACCTACGTAGGGACAACGCACTGTCTTAACATTAAGTTTCTATCTACTTTACTATATGTGTATGGCACACACCAATAATTAAATAGAAAACATTGAATTACAAATATTTTAATAAAATATATTCAATTTCAACAAAATCTGTATCATAGAGAAAAGGTATGATCTCCCTCATATAAAATAAATCGGAGGCAAGTAAATAAATAAATAAAATAAATTAGCTTCCACTGTATCCCGCACAAAGCAGGGTAGACAGAGGGAACCTAGTGCTAAGACACTCCGTTCCCCACTTTCCGCCGAGTTCTGGAGGCATTGCGTGTTGAGTGGCGGAACTCAGCGCTTCGCTTTGCATCTAGACCAGAGCGAAGAAATGAAAATATAATTGTAAATAAATATTTCACTTCCTCGAGTAAGAATCGAACCCACAACTAGTCGATTTTACAGTCACACTTTGTGTCACTGCGCCACGACTGGGCTCAAGATAAGTATATATATACTATCGAGTATACCTATAAGAGTATATATATATATATATATATAATGATAACACACGATATTCTATACAGATCCAGAACTAAAGCTCTATAACTACTGTGTGACAGTTCTGACGCATACGCTGAAACTTGCAGCGCAATCGACGAATATAGGAAACGGACGGTACAATCTACATTTATCAAAGAGATTTACTATCACTTGGCTGTCGGTTTACTGTAGTCGCTAGCGTTTGATTTACATATGTATGTAATGGTGTGTGATTATTATTGTTACGGGATAGGGAATAATAGGGTAAGTAGTGAAAATACACTGTTTTTTTCTTATTTTACTTCTCGTTTGCTTCTTATGGAGCCCTGAGAGGATGTCTTTTTTCAGTAGAGTTTGTCACGCGTTGACGACGAAAGTCGAATTTTGTTTAATTGGATTCAAGAAATGAAAAACACTCCGTTTTTCTCATTCCGTCTGCATTCAAGACATTGAATGTTGGGTAAAAATAAATACCACTGCGTGGTTTTTTCTAAATATTATTTTAAATACAGCATAGTAGGCTGAAGGAGGCATAATGTTAAAAGTCTCCCTTTCCCAAATTCCACAGAATTTTCGAGACACAGCGTGCTGAGTTGGAACCCAACGCTGCGCATCGTCATTTCACCAGAGCGTAAATTAAAGTAATAAATAATTAACTTCTCCCAAAAAAACTGAATGGGGATAATTATCTAATTACTAATATAATATGCATTTTTTTTTATATTTGTAAGACGCCGTTGGTCCTGCCATTAGCGCGATACAAAACAGTCGAAAACCGGTGGACCTTTTGTTTGACCATCCAGCTCATTAAAATCTCAGCGTCATCCTTTGTCCTTTCCAAATAGATTGACGTTTTTTCCAACTTAGCTGAATTTTGAGTTCGACGAAAATTAGCCACTTAAGGAATACTTCTACCTAATTTTATATGTACTTATAGGTGTGTACCTACGTAAATTTACGTTGTTATGTACTTTTTCATATTTTGGACACAAATTACATGGAGGAATTGATAGTACCAGTACTTGTAGGTCAAAAAAAAATAGAATAATATATTATTATTAATGATGTCGTCATGGCACAGTGGCACTAAGCCTGACTATTAACGCGACGGTTATGAATTTGAGCTCCACAAGGTAAAATAGTTTTATTTAAATTATTTTTATTTCCGTACTTTGAAATACAAAGCGTGGCATTAAGTGTCAAAAAGGAGTTTCATAACCTTTAGTTCCCGCTGCCTAACCTTCTGTTGTTTAATCATGATTCTACATTTTTATTTAGAGAAGTTCATATGGTGGAGGCACTTATCACTCATCAGCTCCATTTTTTAGGCAATTTTAAGTTACGTTACTCGCATCGTCATTTCAATGATTCTAAAATGTTATATAAATACAAATATTTTAACAATTTGTCATATAAATATATACAAACAAATCAAAAATTGATGCCGTTGCAGTTAAATCCATGGTTGTGAGTTTAGGAGATATTATTATACTTAGAAAAGGACTCGGAGAAATTATTATATTAATATAATATAATATGATTCACAAACGTTAAGTTCCGCCACTTAAATGAAATGTCTTAAAAATTGGGTACAAAATAGGGAACGGAGTTACTCAACACTAGTCTTTGTCTACCGTGCTATGCAAAAAGAAGAAGCAGTTTTTTTAATATAATTTCATAATTCAACAAGCAAATTCAAAATCAATCACGGCTCCACCCTCCCATATTACGTCCCATAAAATATAATAGGTGCCCCATATAACGACTTTCTGAGTATTTATCTGTGTTTTCGCTCCTCGCACCATTAACGTTTTCGCTCATCGTAAATTGGTATAAACGATACAAATAAAGTGTAAAACAAACATCGGAAAAGCAATAATCCGTGAATATTAAATAAAATTTTACTTGAAATCGATATATTGCTTTTAAATATTACATATAATACTTCTTACAGTATAATGTATTTTTGGTGGTGGTTTTTACTTTTGTAAGTCAATATCTCTTTGTTGTGGGTACATAATTTTTAATATTATTTTTTTTTGTTTTTTTAACTTTACTTTGTATTTAGTATATAGCAGGGTTCGCAGAGGAAACTTGGGAACATTGTGTTAAGACACTCTGTTTCCATTAAAATAAGTGTTCCTCACTTTCTATCCAATAGGAGCATTGCTTTCTTACGCCCAATATTAATAACCTATCTCCAACGTCAATCTTCGATTGTTAATCTTAGATAAATTATTAATATTGGGCGTTAGCGGCTAAACGCCGCACTTTGCCTCGACACCAGAGCGAAGAAATAAAAAAATAAATGTAAATAAATATTATATCTCTGCAGTGGGGATCGAACCCAAAACCAGTGGAGTGACACTCTTTACGCCTGCGCCACGACTGGCCTAAATATAAGAAAAAATAATATTTAAACTAAACAGGATCTGAACCCGCACCTCTTAGATGTCTTAATATTCAAAATATTTTTTCTATACATTTTTTTAAAACGTTAGCCACAATAATAACAACATTCTGACCTATAAATTATGAACATTATACAGTGTGGACCGCAAGCTGATAGAGATGACCTATTTTTAATTCACAAAGGGATATTACGAGAGAACCATTTCTATAATATTTGTTTGTAAGAAATTTCCGCTTTTTAAAATAATATATATTCGCAATTACTCTATTGTGTGTAATGTTAACATTTATGAAAATAAAATTGGATTTTCTTAAGACAATTTTAATTTTCTTCATTTTTCTTTCAGTAAATTCATATTTTTATATTAAAATGATATAACAGAGGCCAGATTGAGGCCGTCGTAGTCCAGTGACACAGAATCTGATTGTAAGCACGACGATTACGGGTTAAATTCCCACTTTGTGTATAGAATTATTTTTATTTGAACTTTTTTGTTTTCGAGGAATTAAAAATATTAAATAATCAATTGCTACGTGTGATTTTTTTTCAGCTTCACGCTGTATCCCGCCCACAGCAGGGTAGGCAGAGGGAACATAGTGTTAAGACACTCCGTTCCCAAGTTTCTGTCGAATTCTGGAGACATTGTGTGTTGAGTGGCAGAACTCAACGCTGCGCTATGCCTCGACACCAGAGCGAAGAAATGGAAATATAAATTTAAGTAAACATTTCATCTCCTCGAGTAGGGATCGAACCCACAACCAGGTTTTACAGTCACACTTTATGCCCCTGCGCCACGACTGGCCTCACCACGTGTGGTAATGAAACCCTATGGGTTCGATTCCGTCGCGTTTCTATCATAGGCTGTGCCACTGGGACACGATGGTCTTCTAACTAAAACGTATACTAACTGACAATCAAAACACAGTATTAATATCTTCAAAGGTTTATTTTTAGTAATTCTATAATTTGCTACCAATTTATTTTAACTTCAAACAACGCTCTTTAGAAAATAAAGCTTAGTAATTGTTCTTATAATATATATAAAGATCAAAGACTTACAAAATTACGTCTAAAATACTTTACGTATATTACCTTAATGGTAAAAATCAAAGAGTTAAATTCCACTTTAATATTCATTAAGATTAATCTGAAATTTGGAGGAAAAAGTAGAGTGCGTAGTGTTTAAGCACTAGGTTTTTTTTAGTTTCAAGCTATATTCTGCATATAGCACTGTAGACAGAAGGAACTAATTATTTAATAATGTCTCAGAAGAAAACGATTTTAAAAGACAATAGAATTCTTCTTTGCTTAATCTTGCAGATATTGATAACTGGTTTATTGGCCAAACGTAATTTTTCTATACTTTTCGCCAGAATTCTAGAATTATTTAGTGGCGTAAATCAATGCTCGATCAATTTATGAAAATAAAACAATGCTTTTGTTTTTTTTTTGAAACTTAATTATGTAGAACAATCTTTGATCACTTTATATAAATAAAGTAAACGATCAATCTATTAAACTTTGTTTACTAAGACGATGTTTGAAGTAAAATAATTTGGTTCTAATCTTTGAAGAGACTTATTTTTGACCATTTGTTTTAATTGTCTGCTATGATTATATTTTAGTTAATTATATACTATTATAATTGAGGCAAGTCGTGGCGTAGAGGCACAAAGTGTGATTGTAAAATCAACTGGTTGTGGGTTCGATCCCCTCGAGGAAAAGAAATATTTATTTACATTTATATTTTCATTTCTTCGCTCTGATGTCGAGCCAAAGCACGGTGTTGAGTTCCGCCACTCAACATGCAATGCCTCCAGAACTTGGCGGAAAGTGGGGAACGGAGTGTCTTAACACTAGGTTCCATCTGCCTACCCTGCTGTGTGTGGGATACAGCGTGAAATGGATTTTGATTTATATACTACAATAGTGCCTATAATACAATAAGAAATGTAGATGACGTTGTCGTGACGAGGCCGCATAGCATCGGACTGTACATGCGATGGTTGTGAATTCGATTCCCATGCGGTGGGACAAATTATTTGAATTTCCTCGCTCTGGTAACGCGGCATTATGCTTGGAAACCAGAGTATTATGACACTAAGTTCCCTCCAATACAGCTTTAAACAAAAAATAAAAAAAAAACAGATTCTAAGTGCATATTCAATGTCAATAAATTTACGGTTCGAAAGTAGCTTCTGTCCCAAAAAAAGAGAACAGGAAGACAAAACAAAATGAAAAATATTCATGGTTATTTTGACATTTATAATTACTTTGGTTTCTTCATTTTCTATAATTATAACCATTGTAATGAGATAAACATAAAACATTTAAAAAATCCACCACAATATATCGGATTCGAACCCGTGAAAACCAAAGCAAATCCCATACCAATAATTACCAAAAAGAAATCAAAATAAAAAACAATGCACGACTATGTAACATTCATAAACTTGATTTATACAGTGCTATCCACCGGACGTCAGCTTCTTCCGGACCGTACCCAAACAAACATATCGAGTTCGGTTAATCGGTTGGGTAACCTCACCCTTCACCGGAAGATAGCGTAGCGCAGCGTGACATAAGGGGGTGGGGGCTGGGAACGTGGGGGGTGTCACGTTATCTTTATGTTTCTAGCGTGTTTTGATTTGAATTTTAATGTTGATTTTTTATTTTTAACGTTTAAAATGTTTGAGTTGTTGATTGTTCTTATCGTTAAGTGAAAATATTTTTTATATATATTTTTTTTTATATTTTAGCTTCACGCTGTATCCCACATAAGCAGGCTAAGCGGGCATTTAGGGTCAAACGTGACATAGCGGAAAGGGAACTGGGAACGTATATTGGGGTTTCACGTAGAATTTTGATATTATTTTTTGTTTTTCCAGTTCTATACTTGAACTATTGTTTACTATCGTCGTATCATATGTTACGGCATAGTTAAAATTTTTTTTAAAAATTTTGCTAAAAAACTGCCTAAAATCAAAAACTTTATTCGATTATTTATTCGATTATATACTTAAACTTTAATGGAAATAATATATTTAATCTGTATGGCACATGGCTTTTAAAACATAGGTACTCTTTGAAAATACAACAAGAAATGATACTTTTTTGCTGACACATAAGGAACCACATTTTTGCACTAATTTATCAAACCAAGGAAGCTTTTTTCACTAAATAATTCTGAAAATAATGTACTTCTTTTTGAATGGTGAATTCTTGTTATTTTAAATCTTGGAGATTTGGCAATGCATTCAAAAATTTTGAAAACATTCAAAAATTAAATTTCTCTATAACTTGAACTACCACTATAGAGTAAAGGTTGCAAGAAGCTTACGCTGATGTCCTCAATAGCTTAATACAATAGTAGCATCGACTATAAAGTATCGCGTGCGTGTATATTCTGTTACAGCTTAAATCGATTTTTACTTAACAATTGTGACAATTCCAGAAGAGGTTGTTGTTATAAAACTTTGTAGTAGGTATATTTCGACATTATGAGTATTCGTTTATCGTCGTAAATAGGCAAATCACGGAGTTAATCTCCACCACTCAATATAAAATGCGTCCAGAATTCTGTGGAAAGTGAACGGTACTATCTTAATTGTGAAAGAGTGTCTTGACACTAGGTTCCCAGGTGCCCACTGTCCTTTTCAAAGCTGAAAAAAATCTGATCTTTTGTAAATGTACTCGTCGTACTTACAGATTTTTATATTTTGCTTATAAGGAAATCTGAACTTTGATCTACTGAAAATAAAGAACATAATCCTTATGCTATAAGAAAAAAAGCTGCCAACGCCGAAAAAGGGCATAACTTGTAGGACACGTAAGGATATTAAGTGTGCGATGTGATAAGACTTTATCGTTTTGTTGATTTGTTAGGACTTGAACAGATGATAAAAAATGTTTTAGATCTAATATCCGTCTTGAGGCCAGTTGTCGCACAAGGACAAACCCGTTTGACTGTAAATTTGACAGGTTGTGGGTTTGAATCCCAGTCGATCAAATTAAATATTAAATATTTTATTTTCGTTCTGTCTGATGTACAAGCAATTTTAAAAGCTTTTTGAGTTCCGCCAATCAACACGTAATGCCTCCAGAATTCGGTGAAAAACGGAGGACGGAAGTATCTTAACTCATACACGCTGTATCCCTCACAGCGAGAAACACAAAAAAAATTTTTCATTACAACGAATTGCTCCAATTTTTCCATCTCACCAAATTAGCCTATCGAGACGTCCTTCGATAATATGACCCACAAATACGCCGGGGTGGGTTAATGGCACATTATAGCGGAGTGTTCAGCTTTCAGCTAGATTACTAGTTCCATAAGCGTTGGTGTCGTTTGCTCCATCAGTACTATGTTAGTTTGCTGGCGTTTCGGAAAACGCTAAATCCACACTATTGGAAGGATTTTGTCTGGTTTCATTGAAATGAAAGAATTTCAATATTTTTCGCTTTATCGCCAAGAATGTTTGATTTGGTGGAAGTTTGTACGTGGATTCCAATTTGATTGTGTACACCGGTGGAAAAGATTTTTGTGATTTAGAAATATTGTGATAAATTTTAATTTAAGTATATGATTGGGAAGATGTATATATAATATGTATGTATGATCATTGGTTCCCGTAAAGTTGAAACACTGTTGGATAAAGCTGCATAGAACCATATTTTAGCATAGGGAGCCTAGTGTTCAGACACTCTGTCCCCATTGAGACACTACTATTCTCTTCTTTCCGATTGATTGGCTCTGGAGACGTTGCGTTTCGAATGGCGGAATTCAACGCCGCGCTATCACCTCGTTAAGCTAAAGCACGAAAATGATAAAATTAAACATTTCATTACCTCCTATGGGTATCGAATCCACAACCTGTCGCGTTCACAGTTGCACACCACGACTGGCCTTGACGACTACATAATACATACTATCTCGTAAAAATATAACTAAAACATATTAAACATAAATCTTCAAATTTAATTTGACGAAACTGTGTCGAATGATAAAAGAAACATACTCTATTTAATGGCCGGTGCAATTAGGAATAATTTGTATGATAATTTTAGTAAAATCAGTGCTTTTATGATAATAGCTTATAATCAATCATGTTATCATTGATTTTGATTATTTAATCTCTGATATTTATTAATTTTACGTTTTATCGACGCCTAAAATAGTTTAATACCGTGAAGCTAATTACTAATGAATGCCTATAATATATTATAACTGAAAAAAAAACGGTGTTGCCAGATAAATAATATATGGAATATGTATACGTTTATGGAAATCTAACAATAGGTTTTATTAATTGGTATTGAATTTAAAACATGGCAACTATATTGTTTGTCTGTGACGTTTTTTTAGCAGAACTAAGTTATTAAAGTAACTTTAATATGTACACAGGATGAATTCGTTATTAGAATGAACTCGTTTTTATCGCGTTTTGTGTATTGCACTCTTAGTAGAGTAGAGAGAGGGAACCTGAGAACCTGGTGTTTAGATACTCCGTTCACATTAATACACTTACGTTCTCCACTTTCTGTCGAATGCCTGAGGCATTAAGTGCTAAATGGCGGACTTCAACTTCGTTCTTTCGACTAGAAATCGGCCCACAACCATCGCGTCACGACGGCCTCACGAAAATAAGAACATTCTAGTACAAAAATCTAAATGTTAAACTGAGACTACCAAAAGCTATTTATTTAACAATGACGATAGAATGAATTGATGCAATTAATCTATTTTGTTCAACGATGCGGGTGGAATTATTAAGAGGTTCTTCTTGAAATATTATATGCCAAAAAAGAGATATAATCAGCTTCACGCTGTAATCCCGCACACAGCAGGGTAGGCAGAGGGAACCTAGTGTTAAGACACTCCGTTCCCCACATTATGCCGAATTCTGGAGGCATTGCGTGTTGAGTGGCAGAACTCAACGCTGCGCTTTGCCTCGACACCAGAGCGAAGAAATGGAAATATAAATTTAAGTAAATATTTCATCTCCTCGAGGGGGGAACCCACAACCAGTCGATTTTTACAGTCACACTGTGTGCCCCTGCGCCACGACTGGCCTCAATCGAGATATACCTATACATGTATCGTAAATCCACACTTTGCTGGTACTTGCTATTACTATAACTACTTGGTTACAAATTAGACTGCAACTTCAATAATATTAGTTCCAGGATTAATCGAGATTTCATGTTTGTATTGCCAAGTAGTTGGCTTAGTTGTTGTAAAATGATGTTCATATTTGATTCTGGTAGAGCAAAGGTATGGTGAAGCGTATATATATTTATTTTTATTTTTTAAGTGTGTTTACTTATAAATTCCAATAATACTCTTTTTTTTTGGATGAAAACGGATATGAACAGTCGTTCAACGTTCTTAATGCTTCGAGACGCTATACAAAAGATAAATATTTATATAAAAAGTAATTATTACACGATTACATATCACATCAAAAAATTACTAAAATAATAAATGGATATTGTGATGGGATCAAGTCTCATTTCCGCAAGTCAGGTCAGGTTTATAACAGAAGATATACAACACAAAAAAAGAGAACGAAGTGACTTGACACTAATTTCGCTAAGCATAGAAGATTTATTTATTTATTTATTTATATTCACCAGTGGTAATTACATAAATTTTACAATAAAATATATTTTTTTAATTCTAAATTTCTTATCACTAAATGCATTACTTTTTAAGGTAACTACCGCATGCAACATTGCAGTTAAGATACAATAAAAAAATATTAGTTTACAGTCTTTAAGCTGTATCCGATTTTTTTTGTAGTATACAACTTCGTTTATGTAAATTAAATAATGTAAAATTTCGTCTTATTCCGCCAGAAATTCCACGAAATCTCTTTTCAGTACTCATTTAGCGTTCTACGCCGCATAGCTCCAGCTGTGCGCTATCTGTCAGTTACTCAGTAATATAAAAAAGTAAAATATCAATTCAAAAAATCTTTTTAATAACAAGTTTTCTAGATTTTTTATTAAGATTGTATTATACAAATCCAGGCCTTCATTTGATACTCCTATTAGTGTTGTACAAAAAATTGGAATCCGTCATTTTGTTACGGCGGCCATTTTGGTGTAACGACAATATTGATTATAATATAATTTATTTCACATATTACGTAATTTACTTGTCATCAGAATTGAAGTAGTAATCCAAATTTCAGCTCAAAGTGGGTCAAATTAAGCCTTCAAGATTTCACATACACTAACACGCATACTAACACGGCAAGACAAATAAAAGCTAGTAATAAGGTGCGTACGTAGAAAAGAAATACGTAGAAATTTCTAGAATTTTCTATCACAAATACATAAACTTCCATACAAAGCTCGTACACAAGTCGACATTCACTCCTTGGACGAGTAAAGTGATTGATCCAACGTCGGATCTCTAGTGACTGTGTCGGATTGCCATTCCATTGGATTATGACACAAAAGGGAAGCATGGCGATACGTGGGTATGCATGAACGCGTGCTGTTTCATAATATCTTCAAAACTAGATTTTTTATGGTCTCACGCTGTATCCCGCACATAGCAGGGTACGCAGAGGTACTGGAAACCTAGTGTTAATACATGTTTCCATTAGAACACTTCCGATCCCCACTTACGCCGAATTCCGGGGGTATTGCGTGTTGAATGGCGGAACTCAACGCCGCGTTTTGCTTCGTTACCACAGCGAGGACATTAATTTAATAAATATTTAATTTTCGTGAGTGGAAGTCGAACCCACTATTAATAACGATTCTAAGCTAGATGGTTTTGTATTTTTCTTATATAAGTAGAAAACATAGAGCTATAAGATCGAAGATAAAAAAAATACAAATAAAATCCAGAATTTCATTGTTAACGATAAAACTTTTTATAAAACTAAGCAAACAGGTTTGCCTAAAATAAAAATATTCCAATATGTTAGTGCCTCCACCAGTTGGCACCGTCGTTAGATTTTTTTTTTTATAAAAACCACATCGACACTTTTACGAGCAACTATAAAAAGCGCTTTGACAATTTCTAAGTAAATATCACTGGGGTAAATAAAAACAAATGCTGTCTGTAAAAATATGTTCCATTTCTCAAGTCTTGTCGGAGTTCTTCGGAAAATTTTATTTTTTTATACTAAAAATTATTATAAAAGTTTTATATTTTTATTATATGTAGCAGAACGTCCTGCAGGGCAATAAGCGTGCGTCTGTGAACGGTACTGTAGTGGGTTCAAATCTCACTGGGATTCTTTTGTTCGCTCTGGTACCAAAGCAAAACATGGTGCTGAGTTACGCCACTCAACAGGTAATGATTCAAAAATTCGATGGCAAAAAGGGAACAGATGAGTCTTAATTGGAGCAGTGTGTATATATACTAGGTTCTCAGGTTTCGTCTGTTTACCCTTCTCAGGGATACAATATGTTGCTTAAAAAACACGTAAACATATTTTTATTATATTTTCATGTTTCACATATAGAGGGTTAGGTTAAGAAGATACTCCGTACCAGACTTTCCGCTCAATTTCCGAGACATTACTTGTTGAGTGGCGGAACTCAACCCCGTTTCTGTTTCGCTACTAGGGCGAGCAAAAATTATTAAATAAATGAAATAATAATCGAACCTATAACCGTCGCTTTTATAAATAAACACTATATCACTCCACCACGACGGCGTTCCATTACATTACTTTATTTAATACTGGATTTTTTATATCAACCATCAGTTTTAAGCTTAAAAAATATATGTCATAATATATCTAAAATACTAACTCTTTTAGATGAAACGACTTTTGGCTTCGGCTCTGTAGCCATTTACCACTCTTAACAGTTCGAGCCTGAGTATACTCAATTATGCACTAGCGCCGAGAGCCTCTTATGTCTCACGTAAGTTTGTAGATTCTGCGTAAGCTTCTCGATGCTATAGTGATATTCCGAATATCGATATGAATATCGATATCTTACACTCTGTAAAAGATTTAGTTCTGTATATATTTATTTTGTATATGTTTGTTATTCTTTATATTTAAACATTTTATTTTAGACCACTCGTGGCGTTGTGCTGATAATACTGTTGTATGCGGGATACAGCGTCGAGCTGATTTATTATTTTTTTAAAAACATTTTAACTATTGCTATGTTAAGATATGGGAAATGTTTAGAAACGTAATAAAAATAGCGTAACTCAAAGCTGATCCTCAGTATCTTATTAGCACTTTAAATAATATAAATCATTGTCTTTTCTAGTCTAATATAACAAGCTGCGGCGCTGGTTTCCGGTATCTTTAGTGCAATATTTTTAATATGAGCGAAGAATCGATAACCGCCTGTGCTAATTACATTCATAATACCTTATTGCATCTGTTGCAATGTTCTATACATAATGTTAACAGATAATCGATTTATATTTGGCTATAATTGGAATCGATTATAGAATAAGTTTGAAGTTACAACGCTACGTGTCTTGTATGATGTGTTATGAGGATTTGTATAATGTATAGTATTAGAGTTTATATCTATGGTAATATTACAAGATTGTATGGTTGAACGCGCTAATCCTAAGAACTTACTAATTCGAAGTGAAAACTAGGCACAAGCGTGTGACTGTAAGCGCGACAGATTGTGGGTTCGATTCCCACTCGAGGAAGTGACATATTTAATATTTTAATTTCGTCGCTCTGGTATCGAGGCGAATAGAATAAAATATAATGAATTTATAAAATAATTTATATTGCCAAAGTAGTAGCTAACTAACCGTGTCACTCAAATATAAAAGAAAAATCGAGTTCAGCATCGGACGGCTCTTTGAAATAATCGATTCCGTATTGAGGTGTCCATCATAGATAGATAACTGACATAACTTGAACAGGTAGTATGTCTGTCGGTCGTACGTGACTGACAAGTTAGTTATACCAATTGTATACGAATAGAAGTTACTTCGAACTTTTTATTTGAGCTTCACGCCCTTTTTAGTTTTAAATATATATATATTTTTAGATCTAAGGTGAATCCCGCACCTTGCTAGGTGGTGAAGCGAAAAAACATATAAGATGCTAAAGTAGCTAAGTGTACGGCGTTTATCTCAGACAAAATAGCGCGGCGCTGAGCTCCGCCGGTCTGCGCGATGAACAGTAAATTTACGATAATTTTACTATTCTCCGCAAAATATTGGATACATTATGTAAATATAAATAAAATAATACATATTTTTAAAACACTTTAAAGCTTAAAATATACTAACGTCCCTATGTCATTTACCTTTATTAGTATGACAGGCTAGTTATTTTTCGCTTTATCTTAATAATACCTTAAATTGAGATTAAATTCCTACTTTGTTAAAATTATATTCACTTTTCAGATATTTAAATATATATATATACAATTTTTTTATACAGCAGCACAGCGTTCGAAAGAATGAAGATTGTGAATTCGATTCTCAATCGAGGAAATAAATTATTTCAATTAAAATGGAAAGCGGAACTCAAGCCGCTCTTTCTATTTCTAACATTGAACAAAATTTAAACGTTCCCAAGTAGGAATCGAAGTCACAACCATTGCGTGTACAAATAGACACTACGCTACGCCACAATAAAGTTAAATAAACATAGCACTACATACTATACCTAGTAATATTTAATTTACAACCGACACTGACACGAATATTATGAATATGTAAACCGAGTAATATCGCATGTATCTCAATAAAGATTAATTGCAAATCTGTCTCTGGGGGAGTGTTCATAAATTAACTACGGACAGACGTCCCTTGGCTCCGCAACTATGCTGTTGCATATTGGGAACATAAGTTTTGCTTCGTATTATATTTTGACTGCATTTTGGTGCACACAATGCCTCGATTTTGATGTATTGTTTGATTCTAATTTGTTTTTCAGTGGGTTTCATTGATTATAAATTATTATTTCAATTAAGTATCTATTTTTCGAGATATTGCCTTTTAGGTTGCAGAATTTATTACCGCGCTATGTCTTGTTACCAGAGCGAGGAAAAGGAAACGATTTACTTACTATCGACTGACAGATGACACTTCATAATCCCCCAAGTGGGATTAGAACCAATAACCGTCTTGGTTACAGTCAGACACTCACTCACTATGCTCTCTTTTACGAAAATAAAAATATAAATTCCGAGCTAAGATCATTAAAAGAGTGCCTCTAACGCCATCGTATAAATATACTATAAATATACCTGTAATTTGTACGCAAAATCAAACCTATATACAACAACTAAAGCACCTAACACCTTTCCACTGTACTACAAGTATTTATTTATCCACCCACTCATTATTTCCATACACCAGTTATAAATAGAAAGAAGTGTACGTCGCATCGAGAACTTCCTCCTTTTTGTTACTCAATGAAGTCAATTTAGATGCTGCCTTGTTAGCCAATTTTGTAATATTCAAACGTTTGTATGAATTTGAATGAAGATGGTAATGTGTGGATAAAAATTATTTTTTTAAGATTAATGTAAATATTAGAGGCCAGTCGTGGTGCAGCGGCACGAAGTATTACTGTAAAACTGACTGGTTGTGACTTCAATCCTCACTCGAGGAGATGAAATATTTACTTAAATTTATATTTCCATTTCTTCACTCTGGTGTCGAGGACAAGCGCGGCGTTGAGTTCTGCCACTCAACACGCAATGCTTTCAGAATTCGGCAGAAAGTGAGGAACGGAGTGTCTTAACACTAGGTTCTCTCTGCCTGCCCTGCTGTGTGCGGGATACGGCGTGAAGATGATTTTTTTTGTTTATTTGGATATAATACCTGAATTAAAGGTAAATTATTATAGAAATAGATAGTGTGTAAACATAGAAATTAAAAAAAATATTTATGAATTATCAGTTATGTATGGATATAGATCATCAGCCAAATCAGTAAAAATAGTCAAGTATTTTTTTTTTATTAAAATAAAACCAAAGCCCCTTAGTCTTTGTAGTATCTAAAAAATATTTGACTAAAATGCTTATTTTTTAGTAAACTGATTGTTTTCTAAACTGTGTTCACCTCTAATCTACCTGTCTGTCACATTAACTTTCCCCACCAAGTATTTATTATATTTCTTGAAAAATAGAATCAACATTATAAAAGTTCTGACATCGAAAATTTTAAATGTACAAAACTTTTATAACAGCGTTGGAAAGCGTGTTATCGAGAATTCACTGAGAATATTTCTTTGTACATGACATCGACTTCATACTTCTATATAGCGAGTAACTATTTATTTTGCTTTGTTTCTGAATTCCATAGAGCATGAAGAAAACAGTCGACAAATAGTCTGTATGTTTGTATGAAAATAAAAAAAATCCTTTGCGGTACAGGGTAGAAAGAGCGTTAGGCAATTTTGAGTTGCTATATCTTGTAAGCAGTATCAGTATTTCGAGTAGAAATCGAACCCACAACCGTCGCGCTTATAGTCACGTCGTCATAAGGGCCTTAGGTTTTCTCTATAGGAAATGTGAAATATTCGTTAAGAAAAACAAAAAATAGTTATGTTTTATAAATAAGATTTTTCAGCTGTCTGTCTCAATTATGTTTCTTAGTAAAATATAAAAATAGGTCAAGGGTTTAATCCTAGTTTAGGGATTAGGCACTTCACTATGAAAAAGGGGATTGGGCAATAATAAAGTATAACTTCACTACATTTTTTATCATAGTCACAATATGTTTTTGGATTTAATTTGTTTCGTAAAACTTTTAAGCAATTTAACCTAAAAAGAGGGTTATGTTTTTGCCGTGTATGTATGTATGTCCGTTCCTTTATATTATTTTTATTCTTATTGTTATAAGAATAAAAATAATACAGACTTTTAAGTTTGTATCTAAAAAGATTTATAAGAATTTATTGCATATTTTTTTAAGAAAAACCAGAAGTTAGAGAAATGTTGAGCTAGTTAACCATCGTTCTAAGGGTAAATTAAAAATATGTTTAAGTATAACTGTTCTCCCAATTTCTAGTTGAAAAAGTCGTGGTATAAAAACAACCATAATAAATTCTCTGGAGTCTTCACTCCAATAAAAACGGATCCTAACCGAAATACAGGAGAACTCTACCACGTCAATACAATTAATTATCTATAGATATTTAAATTTTTTATCTGTTTCTCTGTGCGTTTGTTGGTGCTAATCTCAGAAACAGCTTAACCGATTTAAATTCAGTTGTCACTATTGCATGTTGGCAAGCATCCTTAACATTTAGTTTTCTTTATTTCAATCGATATAAAGAATGTTATTCGACAAAATTGCTACAAATAACTGTTTCATTGAATAAGCTGAAACTTTATTTTTCAATATAGATATATTTTTTTTAATTCTATTATTATTAGAAGACAAAAGTAATGCAGTTTAGTAATTTATTAATTATATAGTTCGAGCGGGTCGCTAGTTTACATAATATAATCTTATTTAATTTGCTTGTAGCTTTACAAGTAAATAAATTAATGTAATAATGTGCAAATCAAACGAATAAAAATATATTTTAAATAAAAAAAATGTTCTACAGGTATATCAACCCACTCATACACACTGTATCCCGCTTACAGCGAGTTAGGCGGCGGAGACCTTACGTTAAGACATTCCGTTGCACCCGTCTGAAGTCAGTCCCCCTGAGTGAATTCGAACCCACAACCGTCGTACATTATAGTAAAATATAATCTATATATATAAAAGGACTTGTGCTGACTGACTGAGGTAAGACGCACGTAGAGCCGTAACCGCTGATGGTAGAAACGTGAAATTTGGGCAGATCTTTATTTTCATATTCTGGACATCCACTAAGAAGGGAATTTCAAAAATTTTAACCCTAAAGGGATGAAATAGGGGTTGAAAGTTTGTATGGAAAAAAAAATAATCTGTACCGATTTTTATAAAATTTGAAATTCAGACTCTTAAAAATATTTCATTGAATACGTGTTTCATGGTTTTTAAGAATTCATCCCCTAAGGGTTCAAATAAGGGGTTGAAAGTTTATATGGAAAAATCTTTAAATTGCCACCGATTTTTATAAAAAATTAAATTCAGACTGTTAAAAATATTTTATTGAACACGTGTTTCGTGGTTTTTTTAGAATTCACTCCTAATAAGCGGGCGAAGCCGCGCGCGCCCTCTTGTATTATATAAAATTTACACAAACTTTACTATACAAGATTTACACAAAATTTGTATATAGATAATATATCGTATATAAGTAATAGCTATATAAGATTTACACAAAATTTACTAAGTAAATACGCCTATCTGATTTGCTACTATAACTTCGCAAGAGTATATGTCGCTGTAATAAGGATCGTTATCTATTGTTCATGTTGAAGTTACTACAAACTTGTGTTTTAGGCGTTGTATAAACATTTATCGGACGCTTAAACTGTAATGAGTGTTTGGGTTTTATGTGAAACTAAACTAAATTTCAGTAGCGACGTGGCTTGTTCGTGAATAACTACGGTGTAAGAATCACTGTTTAATTATTTGTTTGTTTCCCTCTGTCTAACCTGCTAATATGCGGGATACAACGTTAAGTGAGTAGTTACCTAACTACTCGCTTCACATTGTATCCCGTATAAGTTCTTTTTGTTTTTTCCCGACTGCTAAGGAAGGGTTATGTTTTTCGCGCGTATCTTGTATGTATGTAATATTCTTTATTACCTAGTATCTCCAGAACCGCTAAACGGATTTACATATTTGAGGTATCGTTAGATTCGTATTAGCAGCCCAAGTGTTCTTAGATAGGTGACGTTAATAAAAAATAATCATGGCGGCTGTGGTACACGGACTTAGTGAAAAAAAAAATCGTTTCGAATATTACAATATGGGTATAAAATTCAAGAGCTCAATTTCAGGATTTCAAAAAGGTATATCATGATTATCATTACCATAATAAAAACTAACAAAAAAATGAAAAATAAAAAAAATATTTGTAAAAACAAAAACCCCGACTGCATCATACTAAAAAGAAAATAAACAAGCCCAATAGTTTATTAGGATTGACAGTCGAGACCTATAAGTAATTCTTCAATCAATAAAATCATTACCAGGAACCCTGCATAATTTAAAGAGATCCCTTCTGTTGATTCAAATAAACTATTGGGCTTGTTTATTTTTTTTTTTAGTTTTATGCAGTCGGGGTTTTTGTTTTTACAAATATTTTTTTTTATATATTTCTCTTATGGATAAATTTCGTATTATCTATTTGCAGTAGTCCGTGGTCACGAGTAGACTGTTCTGGCATTCGTCTTGGTTTGGTTCTTTAATTATGGCGTTTCTAGCGTGCCATTTGCACACATATCACATCGCGAACGTCACGTTGTATATATACATAATTATTAAATGGAACTACCGCCAACGATACTGTGCTCAGTCTACCCGTGACCACGGACTACTGCAAAATTTTCGAAACGTCGAGTTTCCAAAAATGTAATATAATAATAATAAATATACGCGATTAATCCCGTTAAATAGTTTCATTTAAAATGTGTGATAATCGTGAAAATCAAAGATCTTACTATATTCTAAGTCCATCTTATTTTTTTCACTCCAGTATCGTAACTCCAGTAGAGTTAAAAAAAATACGATGGACGCAGTACACTACTCAACACACGTTATTTAAAAAATTGTGAGTGTGTGGAGACAGAAGTAATGTAACTCTCCTTCCTCTGCCCATCTTTCTTTCTATATGCGGGATATAACGTGAAATGAATAAAAAAAAGAAAGCTATTTTTATGTATATATTAATATAAAATTCATAGCACATTATACCTAGTCTTTACAAAGTGGAATAGTAAATTATACATCAGCAATATAGATTTGACGACTGTTGGAAAAAAGTTAATTTGATCGAAAACATTTCTTAAGTGTTTCATATGAATAAAGTTAAGTGAAACAGATATTTATTTAGTAGCAAATGAATAAATTTATGTTTTTTTCTATATTTTATCTTAATATTGTGTTTTGCTTTTTTGTGTTAAAAGAAGAATGGTCGTGACCTTCTAGGCGCTGTGGCTGTGTGTAAACGCAACTTTTGTGGGTTTTATTAGGGTAATGAATTCGTTGTAGTTACTATATAACGGGCGGTGTTAAGTTGCGCTACGCAGCATGCAATGTCTCGAAAACTGGGCGGTGCGTGGGAAACGAAGTATCTTAATACTGGTTCCCTCTATCTACACTAGAGTTTAATGGTTTATAGGTCCAAACTTTGTTAGTAGAATATTCTTTATTGCAAAATGGATGCTCTACTCAACGTAAATCTTTATCCCATATAGTAAAATGTACCATCAAAACACTCTGTTTTCCCTGTTGCGTGTTTAATAATACTCTACAACTTAATAATATATTCAATTTCCGGTGAATAATAATATAGTGTTATATGAAAGAATATGTGCTTTTTTCTTTTTTTAACTTTACGCTGTATCCTACACATGGCAGGAAAGGCAGTGGAACCTACTAGGACTTCTGGAGACAATGCGTGTTGAGTGACGCAACTCAACGCCGCCGCCTCGCCATCAGATAAAGGGCATGAAAATATTAAATATTTCATTCCCCGAATGGGAATTGAACACACAAGCCTCGCCCCTGCGCCACGACGACCTCATATATTTATCTATGTATGATATATTTATAATCTTAACTGAAACTCAATATAGACTATTCTAAATACTTATTCTAAAATATAGTTTAAAAGTCCTTTGTATTATCTTATCTCATTAAAAATATCTTTGACAAGATTAAATAAAAAAAGATACAAAAAAAATCCTAAAAAAATATAAATCATAACAAACCGTTATAAGACGAGGATCAAATTTTTACGATGTCATAATCCCATAGCATCGAAAGCTTTTTGTTGAGCTTTATAGAAAAAAGGTCTTTATCGATAGCTTAAAGTCATTTTATTTAAAAGCGGCTAGTGTTGAAAAAAATCATAGGATTAGTAAGATATTTCACCTCAAAACTTTAATATATAGGCTGTTGTGGGTTTGATTTCCACTCAGGAGAATTGATTATTTTTTGCTCGGAAAAACTAATTATTTTTATTTGATGGCTCTCGTAATTTAGACTAAGCGTGGCGTGGTGTGGCGTAACTCAACGCCTTCGTCATGAGAGCTAAGAGGAAAGTGGGAAACGGAGTCTTGATACTGTTATACTGTGATACTCCCTTGTTACCTGCAGGATACAATGTGACAAAAAGGTATAAAAATATATAGATACTGTTTCTTTTACAGTACTAAATTATATGTTTTGATAGTTGTTTTGTACTGTCCATGTCCACATGTCCAATTGAGAACTGCAAGGATACCCATATCTCCAAAACTACTTAACCGATTACGATGGAATTTGAACTATTCCTTATGTTGGAACACACATTTCTTTTTAATAAAAAATCTATTTATATAGTTTTTATACTTACAAAACTTATTTATAACTGCTTGGAAGTAAAGTTCTGTATCATAACACCAATACCATATGTATTTAATCCAATTTCAACAACATTATATATATGCACGCAAAACTGATTACTCAGCAAATTAATTAAAATTAATAAATAAATAATTAAAAAATATTTTCTTTCTTTCATTTAAGTTTCCGAACAATAATTATCATTATTACTTGAAATGGGTATTTTAATTTTTTTAATTTAGATGATCGTATATACGATACTTACTTATGCGATAGCTTATTATATTAAATTATACGTTAATAATATAAAAATATTAAAGTAAATTTAAAAATAATTTTAAATGAGAAAGGCAGTTTTAGAAAATAATAATAAAAATCAACTTCATGCTAAAGCGTGGACAGGCACAGTGAACTCAGTGTTAAGACACTGTTCCCTCCTCTTCCTCCAAATTTTCAAGACATTGCATGTTGTGTGGTGAATTTTATACCCTGTTTTCTCTTGTTACCAGAACGAAGAAATAAAAATATTCATTAAAAAATCTTAATTAAAGCTCTAAGCCTTATGTATATTGTATAAGGTGTTTTTTGTTATATTAGTATTTTAACATTATTTATTTTATGTTAATGATAACATTTAGTTTAACAAAAGTAAACTAAAGAAAGAAAGAAGACCAAATTAAAACACTAAATATTACTTGTCTGTATTATGTGATGAGTGTGGGTTTGATTCCCACTCGAGGAAATAAAATATTAAATATTTTCATTTTGAGTGTTTTGACACTAGGTTTCCTCTTCCCACCCTTTTTATGATTGACGTGAAATTTAAAAAAATCTATACCTAAAAAAAATGCAATTGTTATAGACAATTTTAAAAACAGTCAAATAAATGTAATAAATCAATTTTATATTATAATTAATTTTAAGGCTATTACATGTTCACAGACAAAAAAAAGTTGAATAACTAAATTTTAGCTTAAAACGGCGCTACTTCGAGAAATGTTAAAGCTGTATGTGAAGAAAAATATTTGATAATATACCTAAAAAAACAGTTGTAACTCTTTATTACTTATACTATATTATACAATATAATATGTATTTATTAGCAAAGTTAATATAAATTTTAAAAATTAAAAAAATATATTTATAATTTAAAAGTTTACTATTTCTTCTATTAAAAAAAATATAATTTAAAATAACTATCTAACATTTCCAAATATAACTTTTTCCATTAATTTTTTTCTTCCTTTTTTAAAATCAAAAATTTTTAATACAATATTTTTTATAACATAAATTACAATGTACTATTAAAATAGTTTACAGCAAATGAACTCTTCTCCACGTAACAAGTAACACACCTTAATATATCAACCATCAATCATTCAAGACTCTATCAAGAAGTGATTAACTTAAGCAACTTAACTTAACGCCTTATAAGAATGTCAAGTTAATAGATATTGATGAACTTACATTTATTTACTAATATGTAAAATATTCCAAAACTTTAAAACTTATATATTAATATAAATAAATAATCACGCTTAACTTAACAGAAAATAACGAATTTAACGGATTCGTTAACATAATAATTTAAAACCGGAAATGAACTTACAACGGCCGTAAGCTCTGAAGCGTAACACTAAGTACACTATATACGTACAGACAGACATACACAAAATAAAATTTAAAAAATACATACCGTTAAAACAAGCTAGCAGCCATACAAAAATGCACAGATGGTTAAACCGTTTATCTTTCCGCACCATTTTAAGGAAATCATCGAACCACCACTGAACCTCACTGAAATGACGTAACGTAGAGTATACAACGACGGCGAGTAGAGACGACCACTCGCGGTAACGGCCAGCGCTATACTGACTCAGGCTTCAGTCAGCAGGGGGCAGGGTACAGTGTTTTGTATAACAAGGACCACGTGCTATGAGAATATGTTCTTCTTCTTCTTCATTTGAGTTTAATTACGATTTTTTTAATAATATATATTTTTTGTAGAGTTGATAGAAATGTAGAGCTTAATAGAATTTGTTGATTATCTTCATAGAGTTGAACGGGTTAACGTTAAAACGTAAACGTAAATGTTATTGTCCTGGCAATAAAAGTTATGTTACAACGATCATAAGGTATTTTTTTTTACTTAAATTAATATTTAAGTTAAAAAAAATTATAACCTGTTGTAATCTGAAAATGAAATTAACTGTTAACACACAAAACAAAAAAGAACTGTAAAAATATCTTTACGCTTTACTTTCAATTCAAGGCTATAAAAATGGAATATCACACTTTGAAATATTCTTACCGGTGACCGGTACCGGTGATCGTATCGCAATAAGGCTCAGCGAAACCTTATTGCGATACGATCACCATATGGTATCTAAAATATTGTCAACTAGCGGCTTACTCGCGGCTTCGCCCGCATAATACTTATAATACTTTTATTATCCTGCATTTGCCGATTCATTAATATATTCAATCATGAACAACTTGTTATCATAATTCTGAGAAAGTGCAAGCACTGGTGTGGGTGCTTTAGAGGATGTCATCGGCGGCAAGGGCGCCCCCCGTAAGACTCGAGCCTAGACCTGCTGTCGTAAACAGAGCGATGAATTATTTTTATTTTACATTTTTCTCGAAAAGTATACGTCCAAATTGCAAGCTTTAAAAGCCGAAGCTTAGCTTCATAAAATTTTCTTGATGATGGAATAATTTTTGTTCGTGAGTTTCAATGCGCAAATCTTGAAATTTTAATTTATTTTTTCACAAAATGCCTTATTGTGACGCATTTATAACAAAAATATATATGGTCTCGCTGACTTTTTTGTAGAAATAATAAAATAGAATATTTTTGTTATGCAATGTACTGACATATATTTAATTTTATTGAATTTTCATTATTATTGTTATTTCGTTAATTACGTCTACCTAAGATTTGCACTGTAATGTAAGCCTATATAGCACTGCTAAGGAATGTAGCTTTCATACAAAACAAAAAAAAGTAAATCGGACCAGTAGATCCGACTTCCACTTTATTATATTAGTACGTACGTAGTAGTATATAGTGTACTTTTAATATTAAAATTAAAAGTAAAGTATATCCTTGCAAGTTGTCATGTAAAGTTTAAAAATATGACATTTAATTTATGCAATGTCCATACTTAATGAGATTGAACATTTTATAACGCCATAGTAGCGCTGTTGAAAACGCTTCATTGCACACGATTATTTTATGGATTCGAATTGCAATCGGGGGAATCATTATGATTAAAAAAAAACAATTAAATTAGTTTCACGTTGTATCCCGCACACAGCAGGGTAGGCAGAGGGAACCTATTGTTAAAATATTCCGTTTTCCACTTTCCGCCGAATTTTGGAAACATTGTGGGCTGAGTGGTGTAATTCAACGCCGCTAATGAGTCACACCGACATTTTTTTTCCTATCGTCAAAAATTACTGTCATATTTATTAAACATTAAAGTACGGCCTCTGTGACGAAATGTGGCTAACCGTGTGACGTCATGTTGCGTCTTGCCAGTCGGCGCTTGTCATAGTTTGAACATTAAGCAAAGGTTATCGTTTATCTCTCGCGCTTTTGCTGTAAATTCAATTGTCTTTTATAGTAAATAAATAAAATTGTTAAAAAAACTCGAAGCGAAGTCAGCGAAGGACTTCCAAATTTAAAAAAGCGATGAGAAATTTTACAACGTTGTAAATTTAGAAATCCTGATCCGATTGTGACAAAGACTATCATTATTTACACGAATACACGCATTAAATGCGGTACTGTTATAGTCAAATTTTGAGGTGTTGTTGAGCACTCATTATGAAGAACTTTTTAATTGAAATGTATGGCTTAGATAGGTTAGATAGGTCATGTGGAAAAACGAAGTGTCTTAACATTAGGTAGGTATATTGTAAGAAGATAAAAAATAGGAAAGTAGTACATAAAAATAAGTTAAAAAATAACTTATAAAACGACCGAATAGTAACTTGTTCATAAAAGTTTATAAGTCACAGTAAAACCTCAAAGTTTTGGGCTACAGCTGCCATCAAATTTCTGATATCGCGGACAGGACTTCCTTAGCTTGTGACACGATTTCACCAAAATATTATCATTTATCGCGGTGTCACGTGTCTTTTTTCCATTTCTTCGAAGAATATTTTACCTTATCTTTTATGAATATCTGTTTTGTGATTTATGTAAATTGAAGCTTAAGCCGAAAGCTATATTTATTTTTATTTTTTGTAAATTTAAATTTTTACCAATTTTATAGACACAAGTAAAGTGATTACTTAAAGTCAAACTTTCTAAGCAGTACTATGGAAATGAAATATGTGAGTTATAAATTTGCCTCATGTGGTATCAAACTCATGTTTTAAATTACACAATAATTATACAAGAATATGTATATGTGAATGTTATTTTAATATAACCAAAGGTTATCATGAGAAGTGGTAAACTGTTATCTTAATAGAACTTCTTATCGATATAAATACGACTATGTCGTTTAAACTTTACCATTGTAAATACGTATCATCAGTTATTATCAGGCAATATATTGCATTAAAATTTTCTATTTTATAGCTATTTGCAATATGCAGTGTTAAATTCCGCAACAAAAAAGCCTCTAATACGACGTATTTTGACTTAAAATAACGTCACTTATCTGTCATTCGTAAAAAAACAGAAGCTAAAAAAATATGCATTAAAATATCTATACAGTCTATATAGAGCCATCTAAAATCGCTCTACCAACGAATAAATTAGTTCGATTTAATTTAATGATAAAATAAATTTATTATAGCAAATGTTTTAGTTAGTTCATTAAACACGCGTGTCAAACGAGATATTAGGTAAACTAAATGACCGTGCATAAATTAATCATGTGTCATTAATTTGGAATATTTCAATGATAATACTTTTTTTTTCAGCTTCACGCTGCATCCCGTATATAACAGGGTAGGTAAAGAGCACCTATTGTTAAAACACTTTGTTCCCCAGTTTTCGCCAAATTTTTGAGATATTGCGTGTTGAGTGGGTGATGAGGCCAGGTTATGGCGCAGAGGCACAAAGTATGACTGTAAAACCGACTGGTTGTGGGTTCGATCCCCACCCGAGGAAATCCGCGGGTTCGAGTCCCGCTGCGTTCAAATTTTTATACGTTTTCTAAATCAGTAAGACGTAAAATTACTAGAAAATCCTAAATGTTGTCAATAATTTTGTTATATATTTTTCATATTTTCGAAGTTTTATACCATTACTTTTTTTAATGATAAAAATTCTATAGAAAATTTTAAGTTCTTACTTCGCGTTTAGGTCAAAGTTCAAATAGTGTTGAACAAATTCAAAATACGTACACAATATGGTAGAGTAAGTAAGCAGTACGAAGTTAAATGTTAGAGAGCTTACAGTAGTTAGTTTGTCCCTAAGAGACACCGTTACTAGATATTATGGTATTTTTACCCGCGTGGTCAAATGAAAATAAATAAGAGTTGTGTATGATATTTTCTAAGCATCCGATGTAACTTTGAACGCTGACCATCCTCGATAAATAAAATAAAATAATTATTGAATACAAAATATTTTTTTCAATTTGAACCAGTGGTTCTTGAGATTAACGTGTTTAACCAAACTTTTCCGATTTATGGTACTAATATAGAAGTATAAAGGCCATAATGGCACAGGGACACAAGCGTGCGACTGTAGAGATAGATGTGGGTTCTGTAACAGTATATACCTTGAGTATAAGTAAAAAATAAATAAATAAATAAAATAAAATATGCATGGCAATGCACATAAATAACATAGTTAATTATGAATAATACAAACTATATATTTTGAATAAAATATTAATCGAGACGTGTTCGTGTATTGTCGTCCCGAGTGTCGCGACCGTCGTTCCGTATATATAGGTGGTGGTGATGCTCGGAAGGCAGCGGTCGAGTCGAACTATTAAGTACT